>PQWD01005566.1:0-14626 GCA_019425675.1 Leucinodes orbonalis
AAAACACATAGGCAATACCATTCAACCACGCCATCTTTTCGGGTCTCAGCAGATCCAATAAAGACCTCACACGCCTGCTATGGCACTATAGACGGCCATAGCTTCGCGTACATTGAAGAATCGTGCCTTAGCAGTTCACTGGAAGGTATAATTAGAATGTATAATATTAGGTACTATATGTACTAACGTAAATTCTATTTGTAGTGGATATTTGGTTACATAATTAATTAAAAATTTAAAAAACCCCGACACAGAATTAAGTAATTTCCCTTCAAAAAATGAAAATAATAAAAAGAAACTTATGTTAAAGTACCTAGAATCTATTTGATAATTCTAAAAAGAAACCTCGCGTTGGGGACCGTCTCATTAATTTTCTTTCTTAACTACGATATTTTTCATAAGATGGTTACCTCTTTAGGCTTTTACGTTCTTTTATTAGTCACGGTCCCCCAACGCGACGTTTTTTTTTTACGATTACGATTAGGTTAAGTTAGATTTCATTTGAGCCTAAGTATATTTGCAGTCATTCGGTTACTCTCCCCACTTTCACTCCTCACAACTTTTAAACGGCTCAACCGATTTTCATCAAACATGGTCTAAACACTCGCACATAAGTCCCTTTAATACAAAAAAAACTAAATTGAAATCACTGCATGCGTTCGGGAGTTATGATGCCACAGACAGACAGACACACAAACAGACAGACAGGTCAAACTTATAACACCCCTCTTTTTGCGTCGGGGGTTAAAAATAGTTTCTCTATTTCATTATATTTTCAAATTATATTAAAAAAATATCTACTGACATTCACACAGCGCCATCTAGCCCCAAGTTAAGCGTGAAGCCTGTTTTCTGAGTACTAAACAATGGATAAACATACTTAAATACATGTTTTTTTTGTAAATACGTACATATTATACATAGAAAACAACCAGACCATTACAAAAAGACATGTTCATGTACACAAATGTACTGCCCGGGGATCGAACCTGGAACCCTTGGTATTGCAGTCGACGTCTCAAACGCAACCAATGGTGGGACTATTCCTTCCCAGGGCCGGCCGCAGGTTCAAATGCACGTACCAATGTGACTTCGAATTTTCGAAATTATATGTACGTTTATCCGACGCTTTTTACGGTGAAGGAAAACATCGTGAGGAAACCTGCGCACACTGCAAAGAGATGCAAAGGTTGTGCGAAATCGGCCAATCCGCACTGGGCGCGCGTGGACGACAAGGCTTTTACACCCTTTCGGTAGGCCCGTGCACCTCGTGGGTACTTTTAATAAGCTGATGATATTCTGGTTTTCCAATACATTAGATTTTGGTCTTATTGACATAATATATTCTACCATGCCAGTGCAAGAGTTTAATATTTAAAAAAAAGACTCACCTAAACTTAATATGGCCCAAAAACGGCTTCAAATACCATATTTTCTTCTCCCCATTAGCAAATCACACAAACCAGCACTGACATAACTGAATCCATCATGGTTCTCGTCATTCTCAACCTTCAACTCTTCGCTTTTATATCCATCAACCAGACTCATATATTTCT
This sequence comes from Leucinodes orbonalis, assembly GCA_019425675.1. Taxonomy (NCBI): domain Eukaryota; kingdom Metazoa; phylum Arthropoda; class Insecta; order Lepidoptera; family Crambidae; genus Leucinodes; species Leucinodes orbonalis. Next base: position 1,557 of record PQWD01005566.1, read on the forward strand.
CAGTCGTCAGGCCATCTGGCAGGGAAAATCTAACTCAAATATGCATCTTTCAATGCTTCCACATCAATTACATCCAATTCACATATACTCTTATTGTACACGCCCTGCTGATATTCTCAAGTCATTCTCGCTTTGAAATACCCAATTTCCACATTCTACGTACATATGAAACAGTTTTATTGATGTACGTAATAATTTGCCTTGTTTGTTTATGGCTGTGTTGTGTACATCCGTTTGTAGTTTTCTAAAGCATTTCTCGTGATTGCACATCCCAATGTTTCAATTCTTGCAGTATCTTGTGTTGGATTCCAACAAGTTTGTTGTAAATTGACAATAATGGTATTATATTACTTTCCTGGTTGATACAGAGTGAGGGGACGTATTTTATTAGAAACGAAGTCGTAGGGAGTCATGCAACGATGATTTAAACTTTACAATTATCACATTTAAGGAACTGATTGCCTTTTTTTGTGCTTAAATAGTATATTATATTGAGACAAACTGTGTATAGTTTTAACGTTACAATTCTGCTTCATGTGTTTTGTTTATGCAAAATTCTGTGTACAGTCTTAGTATTTGGATTAGAACGAATTGTCAGCTTCATCGATTTTGTCCTGCTTCTTATCTAGATCTGAACATGATGTTAGTAATAGAATCCAATATTTCAGCCAACATCACTCTGTGTTATATTCTCAAACAAAACACAAAAGCCGTTGGTAAAAGGAAATCTAATTATCATGCAAATCAGATTCTTTAATACGATTTGGCTGCAGTCACTGCTACGTTTAAAATACAACCTTTAAACATAACTTTAGAAGCATTCTCCGCAATCACATAGAAACAATCATTAAATTTAACATATAGATCTACTGATTCCTTTTCTGTCAATTTGCAGTGTTCACTTTCAATTTTCAATTGTAACACTTTGAATATCTCCCCGAAAACGCTTGCGCAAATCTTTCGGATTCGTTTCGTTATATAAATAATGCAGTTTCTTTCTAAGAACGTTAAAAATGTTCCACAAAACTGTGTGTATCATACATTTTACAACTTTAGAGACATCTTCGGTTATCCTTGTAGTAATTTCGCTATACTGTTTTCGATTTCGTCTTTCCATGTAGGTCATACGGTCTGCTAAAAGTTCCAGTATGTTTTGCATACTCCGATAGTAATGATGCAGAGTCATACTCAAACGGCATAAATGACAATTTCAAAATTAACTCTGGAGGTACTGATGAGTTCTGTACAATAAAATCCACTGAATTCACACAGCGCATCTAGACCAAGTTAAGCTGAAGCCTGTATTATGGTACTAAACAATGGATAAACATACTTATATATTTTTTTGTAAATACATCATTTTAATACATAGAAAACACCCAATTTTTCAACATTGGCCTTAAACATATCACTACAGTGCACACTGCACAGGCTTTACTGCACAATGCGGACTATGTCAAAACCTCTGACGCAGGTTCTTAAATTATTACATAAAGTTATTTTTTACTATGCAATTTCCGCGCAGGATTCGAAGCCACAGCATACCATTACAGTATATGTGCAATCTGTGTACAACAATCAGATCTCAAGAGTCAATCAAAATTTTTCATTAATCAAATAATTAAAATAGCTTCCAGAAGCAAAAAAGGAGACAGTAATACTATATTTACCAATTTAACAACATGCTTTATGTATGTGATAGATGCAAGCCAGTGTTTTCACTTGATCAACATTGGGCATAGAACGGTCTCCCGCACACAGTCTATGGTTAAAGCCACAAGCAATTTCGCATCAACACGCCACTCCAGCCTGGCACCTTTTCTAAGTTCCTGTAATTTAAAAGTAAATACTTTAGTGAATTGTACAAAAGGCACAATTTGAAATTCTAATATTTCTATGTATATATATGGGGAATCCAAATATACCACAAGTAATATAACGGTGCACAGCCAGTGAAATAGAAAGGTTTTATTATATAAATAAAATTTACCTATAAGTACATATTTTTTAAACACTTTCCAATTATTGTTTACTAAAAGGGATGTATCAAATCAACATATGTTTCTCAACATACATGGTTTTGTAGGGTTGTGTAATAGCTGATATCTCAACCATTACACAAATGAGTTGTCAATGACAACACAAGTTGTTTAATGTATGAACTTATCCATTTTATGAATGAATAAAATATTATTATTAACTTTGATAACTTTCATAGGTGTAATAAATTATTTAAGGAGCACTTTGGATTTTTATTTTTTGAGCCCAATTTGTGTTGTGGCTATTATAACAGAGACTAGAAATAATTGTTATTTATTTATTCATTATAAAAGAAATAAATATTTTAGATATAGGCTTTTATTTAATGTAAGTGCCAATCACTTCATTAGATAAAGACAACTTCTTAAATTAATTTATGTGTGTATTCTTTACATATGTGCTAAACTACATGTACTTTACTATGGAATAAATAGTCATAACCTGTCATGTGTGCAAATCATTAGTGTGCAATGCAAGTGCAAGTGTGCATGTGAGCAAAGCAAATTATTAAATAAACAGTGTTTGTGGGTTTAATTTTGTTAATCTGGTATATAAAAGTAATACTTAGACATACCTGCATAATATAACAAGCACGTTCAATGCAAAAGGTCCTCTATCTTTAGTGGATAAATTACTTAAATCTCCTTAAATTCTCTGGAAACCAAATCCAAGTCACAAATGTCTTTATCAGTGCCAGTTGCTTTTATTTTCAATATGAAATCGTTCGCACCATCGTGTAAAATAATTAATAAGAAACCGATCAGAAACTGACAAGCAAAACATTTTATAATAAGAAATTATTGTTTTGAAAGTTAACAAAAAACCGTTGAATAAACTGTCAAATTACTTTTGTAATTTGGCGTGTGTCAAGCTGACGTGCAAGAAGCCAATCGAAGGAAAGAAGTAATTTGCGTTTTGCTTTTAACAGTACGAAGAGCATTTTTTAAATGTTACAAAGTGTATATACATAACGGTCAGGACGCTCACCTGATGGTAAGTGAACACCTGACTATGACAGAGTAGCATATGAGATCAATAGATAGTTATTATTCTCCATCATCATGTCCCATTGCCTCGCCCATTGCACCGTCACTCGAGACATCTATCCGGTAATTTTATTTGAAATACTGTCAATGTTTTTTTCATAGAACCATATCTTTAATCTTGTTAATGATTATTCTTAGCATTATGTGTAATTTATTCGTCAACAAATTATGGCAAGATGGCATGGCATGGAGCATAAAACGCATAAAGCGTTTTATTTTACCTGATAGTACCTGTGTCAAATTTGCCGCCATTATTGTTATCAATAATAAATGTATTTGTCAGTTGCCGGCTATTAAACAGTACTGTACCGTTATTCGAAACCCAATAAAACATGAGAATAGCATTTACGTTTCCGCTTAAGAAAAGTAGTGCTTTCCCACTCCGTCTTATAGCTCCGTCTCTTTCTAACAATCACGTCACTACTTCCACCACCACTGCGACCCAACATTTGAGCGTTCTAAATGTTGTTCTTCATTGGCGTTTCGTTTCCCGCACAGTAAGGTCTGCCTCTCTGGCAGAACGAAACCTAAAGTTATACAATCACATACACATATAAAATATAATATACTCGACGATATAGCATTGAGGTACGTAACAAAGTAACAACCGATTACTTTTACGGTGTTAAGTTTAACATTGGAAGGTGACAAAATAACTGTAAGTACCCACGAAATATATTATAATTTTTTATCTTCTAATTATGATAGAAGCCAAAAACCTTTGTTCACTGTCATATGACATACCCTCTTCTGGATAACAATTTATATTTTCGAATAAATACAACTTTTATTTTATAACTTTTAATCAGTACGTATTATCAATAATGCTTATGCAACGTTACTTTTGCAGTTGATACTTATCATAAGCATTTGTCCATGATTTTTTACGTGTATTATATCTTTTAGATTATACTAAACGGTGTTACCGTTCGAATTAATGATGGACAACCCAACTCCGTCTACGAGCAGAGACAAATTCGGAACCATAGAAGAATCAAATCGTTGTGATAAATCCAGGCGTAAACGAAAAGCTAGCACCTCTCATTCTTCCTCGGATACAAGTACTTCATCTTCAGAATCAAGCTCATCTACCTCAAGTGATGATAAAAGACTTTCACGGAAACTCAAACGTAGAAAAAAGAAGAAGAACTCTAAATTTGACAGATTGCTTAATGAATTTAACAAACTTAAACAACATTTCATTACTCTACAGTCTCCTAGCCATGCTGAATCACACTGCACTAATCGAGATACGCTAATTGATCCAAACGTCAGCGGTGATTTGTATTACCTTGACGATGACACTCATCACTCGTACGCCGATGCGGACGCCACCGCTCCATCGGCAATTTCAAACCCTGACGAAATGCTTGCTCCTACCGCCGGTAGACAAGCCGAGTTCAACTTGTCTCTCACTACGAAGACAAAAGAACCTTGCATTCCATTGGCTTCTAATGCATTTGTAGAAGACTAAAACAATTACAAAGATTCAATAGCGAAGACTGGGTAAACGTTCGTTACATGGATGTGCAGAAACAGTGCATACAAAAGCCGGGCTTTGTCAACCTTCGGCCAAATGATGAAGTAGCTCGATATGATACCTCCCGTAGCACAAATAATATGGAGAAGGCATTTGCTGGCTTGACCTTCGCGCTTTTAAAACAACGCGAAGTGCTACAAAACGAATTGAGAACGTTTTTAAATTGGGCTCAAAGCACCGATTGTCTTAAGTATGATGCTGTATATGAGAAAATTGCAGATATTTTTTCTAAAGGTGAATATGTAAAAGCATCCAACGATGCTTTACAGTTGGTTTGTGGTCACAGGGCTGAACTAATACAGCAACGTAGAGAAAATATTCTTGAGACCGTAAAGGACCCATTTCATAAAAATGCACTTCGGCGCATACCCCCATCTGTTGACAATCTCTTTGAGGCTGAAAAATTTAGCGCATTTGTGGAGAAAGCTGGGGGTACGAGAAAAGTTTTTTGGGATACTCAAAAGCAACGCAATTTTACATCTCAAAATTACGTTACCCCGAGTCGACTTATACATTCCCAAAAACCACCACCCAGAAGTTTCGGTCCTGGAAGACAAGAAACGGCGAATAAAGGGAATAAACCCAACCGAAATAACTTTCAACCCAGAGGAGGTAAAGCAGCACGGGGACGCCATCACGACTTACCACGGAATAGAGGACCCAGAGCACGTTCCCCAGTATCCCAACGTGACCGGGAAAGACCAGGAAATATTGACTACATGTTCAAAGCCGGATGCCTGCAACATTACATAAATCAATGGCAAAGCCTGGGTGCTCCGGCTCATGTTCTAAAATAATAAAAGGATACAGCATCCCATTTGTAAAAAGACCACCACTTCAAATGGCGATGTCTACGAGGAACATAACACAACCCTCGAGAGAAATGACGCTTGTCATAGAAAAACTTCTAGACCAAGGAGTTATAGCTGCAGCTCCCGAATCTGCAAGTTTCATCTCTCCGATGTTTTTAAGGCCCAAAAGCGACGGTGCGTTCCGACCGATTTTCAATCTAAAAGAACTGAATCAGTTCGTCCACACAAGCAGATTCAGGTTGATAAACATATTTCGAGTACCAGATTTTTTACAACCATACGATTACATGGCCAAGATAGACATACACCAGGCATACTTTCATGTGCCAGTATTGAACCACCAAAGGAGATTTCTCAGGTTATATTATGGCCAATTATACGAAATGACGTGCCTCCCGTTCGGCCTCAGCTCGGCACCCAAAGCCTTCGCTTCCATAACCAACTGGATAGCGCAATATCTACGCGAGCGCGGTATTCGGTGCTTATTTACCTCGACGACTTCTTTCTGGCGCATCAGGATCTGGTAATCCTGAGAGAACAGGTGACACTAACATTACACACATTGAGTTTCCTCGGATGGAAAGTAAACCAGGAAAAATGCGTTCTCTACCCGCAAAAATCAGTAGAGTTCCTTGGCATAGTTTGGAATACGTGGACAAACACGAAGGCACTGCCGGAACGTCTAACCACCAAAATAACAAACGAAGTACAACAGTTATTGGCAAAACGGAAAGCTTCGCTCAAAGATCTGCAAAAGCTCATAGGTTGCCTCAATTTCGCCAGCTTTACTGTGCCAAGAGGACGATTGAATCACCGTCACTTGCAACACCAATTATTTCTCCTGCAGAAAATGGACAAGTCCAAGAAAATACCACTTTCAATAGAGGCTCAAGAGGAATTAAAATGGTGGCTGAACAACTGCAATCGCACATCATTCCTCCACGAGAAGCCTCCCACGCATTATCTAACAACAGATGCGAGCGACGTAGGTGGGGGGCCATGTTGAACGATGTCGCCTTAGACGGAATTTGGACAAAAGATCAGCAGCGAATGCATTGCAACCAGAAAGAGATGCTGACTATACAAAATGTGCTAATGGAGTACGGCCATCAACTTCGATCTGCGTCTCTGCTGATCCAATGCGACAACAAGACAGTGGTCTCTTACTTACGCAACGAAGGCGGCACAAAGTCTGCAGTACTCCTGAGAATAGCGTCAACCATTTTTCAAGTCCTGGACATGCAAAACATTCAGATGACAATCTATCACTTGCCAGGACGATACAACAGCGAAGCCGATTGTCTGTCTCGGAACCGCGGTCCACCAGAGTGGCATCTTCGACCAGCTCTGACCGAGGTAGTATTCACGAAATGGGGCAGACCTCAGATAGATCTATTCGCGTCGAACACGGCTCACGTTGTCGAGTCTTACTGCACAATGGACAGAAGCGACGATCAAGCTGTAATGTACAATGCCCTGGGACAGCCTGGGACTATCATCTAGCGTGGGTGTTCCCACCCCCATTTCTCATCCAAGAGTCCTCATGCACTTGAACAGGTCTCGAGGAATATATCTTGTGGTAGTCCCGAGGTGGAATCAAGTGTTTTGGCGCCCAGACTTAAAGAGCAGAGCCCTAGCGCCCCCGTTCACAGTGAGGAATCTGAAAGAAGTTCTGGTGGATGTGTCGACAGGTTCTCCTCCTCCAGATGTAGAAAATTTGATTCTGGAAGTCTGGAAACTTGGGGGTGGACACAAACGCTAGAAAATTGGACCCCGAACAAGTATCCTTATTGAAGTCAAGCTGGCGTCAATCTACTCTTAAAACATATCGTCCAGCGTGGAAAAGATGGATTCAGTGGGCAACATCACATTCAATCGACGTTTACAAACCAGAAGGCGCAGATTTAGCTAGATATCTTACGGACCTTCATCACATAGAAAAACTATCTTTTAATACCATACTCGTCCATAAGTCGGTCGTGTCCACATTTTGCAATCCAGACAGGAGCTCTACATTAAGTTCGCATATACTTGTTAAGCAAGTATTAAAAGCAATAGCCTTGGCTAAGCCAAAGCTACAAAAATCTCCCATATGGGACATTAACTTACTAGTTGACCACATATCAAGCCGTAATCCCGACACGACCAGCTTGTATGAAACATCTGTACAGACCGCGGCTATTCTACTATTATGCTCTGGTCGCCGAATACATGATCTTACCCTGTTGAGAATCTCCACTGAACACTGCAAATTATCAGAAAACGATATTGTCTTCTTTCCTGCGTTCGGCTCAAAAACGGATACAGCCAATAACATACAATCGGGCTGGAGGCTGATATCAAACAAAGATAACAGAGCGCTGGACCCTGTTCATTGGATAAAGCATCTGATAAATCTCACTGAAACAAAAAGAAACATAGCGAAATGCGACAACTTGTTTATAAGTACGACAGGGCGAGCAAGAGCAGCGTCGAGGGCTATGATAGGAGGTTGGATTAGAAAATTGTTAAAAGAAGCAAACATTGAGGCCACTCCGGGCAGCCTTCGATCTGCAGTAGCATCAAAAAATTGGACTGAGAAAGTACCGATCGACGACATCCTGGCTCGAGGCAACTGGCGGTCTGTTAATACATTTGAAAGATTTTATCGCCGAGAAATTATTCCCTCGTCTCATACTAACACGAACATAGTTTCATTATTTTCAACTGTACCTAGATGATAATTGTTCCTAGAAACAAAAAATAATAATTGATTTGAAGATTTACTCTAAGATTTATATACTCATACGTTTTGTCATTTATAAAGTTAATTCAATCAACAATCAGTATAATCAAACTTTTTCAGTTAATAAAATATGTACCAATATCAATCGTTGTTTCGACTTTGTTAACTATTGTACAATAGCTAACGAATAATATAATGATATCACAATGAGGCTCGTCTCTTATAACCTGAAAAGAGAAATTGGATAAACATATTCATCCATACATATAATATTATTATTATACATAGGTATATACTTTTTCAATAGGTTCATGCTTTAAGCATAGAATTTCACATTGGCATTTATGTACTTCCACCACGAAGCATTAACAAACACTTCTCATGTTTTATTGGGTTTCGAATAACGGTACAGTACTGTTTAATAGAGGCGTTTTACCTTACAATAAAACGCTTATTAAACATACTTACCTTATTCGAAACCCAATTTTATTTTATAAATATATTGCATCGTGGAAAACATTCGCATCCAATGAAGAACAACATTTAGAACGCTCAAATGTTGGGTCGCAGTGGTGGTGGAAGTAGTGACGTGATTGTTAGAAAGAGACGGAGCTATAAGACGGAGTGGGAAAGCACTACTTTTCTTAAGCGGAAACGTAAATGCTATTCTCATGTTTTATTGGGTTTCGAATAAGGTAAGTATGTTTAATAAGCGTTTTATTGTAAGGTAAAACGCCTCTATTTACAACAAATGTTAAAAATGTCTAAATTTCACCAAAAATAGGTGCGCTGAATTCAATTGCATCATCGGACTGGTTCAAATACTATCCCGGTATTAATAATTTCAAGAAATCATTCGCAAACCAAAGGTAATTCATCTTTGCATGATTTTGGTACCTAACGCATGTGATTTAGATAAAAAATACAATTCTTCATTGTTAGACTCAAAGGGATCAAAAATAATAGTACTATTAATCATTATTCTCCTTCATTTAGAGTAGTTTATTAGAGTATTTGGTCAGATTCAAATTCTATAGGTTGCTTTTTGTTTTCAGATTTCCATACCGCAACAATGAAGTCTTATACAAAATATTACTTGGCGCTACTTACAGCATTGGCAGTGTACTTTACCGCATCGAAATTGCTGTTCGACAAGGTGAACGAAACCATTCATATAGTCATTGACGAACTATTCCATATTCCCCAAGGTATAGCATACTGTCAGGGTAATATTACTCATTGGGATCCAAAGATCACCACTCTACCTGGCCTTTACTTGATCTCAGCAACGTTCCTAGGCACATACTTCCCATGTAGTACATATAATTTACGTTTCATAAATTTAATCGGATCATGTATCAACTTACTGCTGTTTGCATCAATTCTGAAATTTGTCTATGGCTCCAGTAATTACGTTAAAACTGTTTTACAAGCTGTAAATTTGGCTTTATTGCCACCTCTGTACTTTTTTTCACATCTGTACTATACTGATACATTATCATTGACATTTTTATTATTATTCTCAAGGTTAAGCTTTACGAATAGTAATAAAATGTTAATTTTGTTTTGTGGAGCATGCAGTGTTTTGATGAGGCAGACTAATATTGTATGGATAGCTATGGTATTTGGTCACAAAGTGTTGGATATCTTTATAAAAAGTTCAAGAGTGTTTGGCAACCAGAATTTGACTAAGGCCAAGTTGAGTAAAACTCACTATTAGCAGAGATGTTGATGCGTCAAAATTAAAACGGTATTATGGTTTGCCGGATTTTATTTAGCTGTCAAATATCATCTTAGTACATGCCTGGTGACGTTTTTTAAATTTATCACAATACATGATTTTTTATACTCTTCACACACATTTTGATACTGGCTGCTTTTGCTTTGTTCGTTTATATCAATGGTTCGATTGTAGTCGGTGACAAGACAGCCCATGAAGCTACGATCCATATACGCAAGTATTCTATTTCTTGCTTTTCTACGGAGTATTTGGTCTTCCATATGTTGTGGCTAGCTTTAAATCAACTTTACAGTTAATGTTTGCTAATAAATTCAAAGTTATATTACTAAGCATTCTGTTTGCCTTAGTTGTACATTACAACACTGTAGTACACCCGTATTTGTTAGCTGATAACCGTCACTATACTTTCTACATATGGAATCGTTGGTATGGAAAGTATGATTACGCAATTTACGCTACAGTACAGCGTATGTGTTCTTACTGTTCAGTCTGTATGATAATTTGCGCAATCAGAATTGTATATCTTTTCTATTACCGTACACTGTTTGTATGTTCCTCGTATTAGGGCTGCAGAAAATGATAGAGGTAAGATATTTTCTAGTACCGTATATAATTTTACGTTTGAGATTCGTGAAAGCCAGTACACTGATGGTCTTGTCCGAATTTCTGTGGTATTTAGCCATAAATGTTGTAACTTTTATCTTTTTCAATAAGGAGATAGTATGGAGGGACTTTGACTATGTACAAAGGATTATATGGTAATTTTATAGGCGCAATTTTATGAGCTACTACTGCGACTCTTATGTCACTTTAGAGCAGTGGTGTGCACTCCATATATGCAAATAAGCAGTGCATACCCTGTGCGTCCGGACAACCTGGAAAATCGTTAACCCAATTATGCCCCAATATTATTCCCATTTTCTTCTATAGATTTGAAACCATTCAACATTTGAACTCAACAACGCTCAATTTACAAAAATGTAATTTGTTTGCATACTCTACTCGGAATCTCTGTGCACGTCAGTGCTTTACAGACAGACACCAAGTAGTTATTTTAATCTTTATCAGGTCTTTTGATAATTATAATCTAGAAAACAGAAAGATTATATGGTTTGCTTCTAGTATTTTAATTCAACTAAAAATGTATTTCAAGTGGCTGAAAGTCAATCAAAAATATGAGTAGTGTTAAGATGTCTTTGTAATTTTTTAATACAAGTAGTAGGTAGTTAATAAAACCTTATTTCCACTTCTGTACAAAGGCTTACCAGCTGTGAAGGTCACAAAATTCTCATTAGTTTTTCTTTAGGATGCAAGCAGTTGAAAAGCTTCGGACTGGCCCGTGTGGACGACTAAGGCCTAACCACCGTTTATGGGTAGGCTCTTGTCCCTCAGTGGACGTTTCAGAGCTAATGATGAGTTTTAAGATTTAAAATTTAAATTGCTCAGTATATAACCAACCCAGCATTTAGTCCACTGTGTGTTGAGCGATAGACATTAATAAAAATACCTTGATAAAAACAAGACCCAGTGGGCCTTCTGTAATTCCATATTTCCCTTACGGGCTCACACAGAGTGGTTTTGTCATGAAATCAGATGTAATATGCTGATGATAATAATAATAGCCCTCTTTACAATTCCCTATGTGGAGTTTAAAATCCAAATCCTCATTAAGCTGTAGCCCTTAGTTTTTAAGGCCAAACAGCCTTCTTCATTTTCTTACTCAGTAATTTGTTATGGTATCAGTGGCCAAAATCGTAGTTGTTCTTATAAACTATAACAAGAACTTCTAATGAGATTTGTCCAACTATTTTACAGTTTCTTATAGTTGAGGGCTTTTAGGTTCTTAACCAATATATTGGTCCAGTGCATGTTGGCTTATGTTTAGAGGATGCACAGTATGGCGAGGTTTGCTTGAGTCGTGGAGGGTTCATACTAGACCCTCTTACATCCTTATCTACTTAATTATTAAGAACTCTGTTTATTTACAAAAATATATGAGTGTACATGTGTGGACAAAGAATTTTCAAAATATGGTAATGAATCCCCTGCTGTTGTGTATAAATGAAATGCTTGTTGTAATATGATTCTTTAATTTTGTAATATATTATAAAATGCTGGTCACTGACATTAGTAATATTTTTTTATTTGTAATATTTGATGAGTTAAACTCTGTAATGTAATTAATTTGTTTGTGATATTAATTAATAATTGTATAAGTATAATTGCAGTGCATGAAATGTGTTTATAAAAATAAATGAAACATTAATGTGTACTCTTGTGTTTAATTATATACTAGCCGTGTCCTATGGATTTGCTTGCACTGGTTCAAAGCCAAAGAGAAATATGGAGAAAGGAGAATAAACTAAGAAAACAAATTATATGAACAACTATATTTCATTCCATTTAGTATTTCATTAATAAATATAACTTTAATCCGCAATACCTATATAACACAAAAAATGGCGCGAAGTATACATAATCACTAAATATTATTTAATACATTACTGGTAACACTATTATCACAAATTACATATGTTGCATTAAGAAATAACAAATATACTACTTAACAGCTAAAAAAATCAACGAAAATAATTTCGTAAATAAATTTAGTATTACAAGCAGATTCACTTAAAAACTCACAGATAAGGACTGTTTGGTACTTTAATGCAACATATTATGGTAAAATGTTATTTATACTATTAAAAAATGCTATTTTAAATAAATATAAAACCTTCTTGACATAATATTGGTTTTTAACATATATGTATAAAATAAAACTTAATAACTAATAATTTGTAAAATTTTGTACGCCTACACAGCACTCATAATATTTGTAATACAATACATACTAAATAATAAATACTAATCCGCCATTTGTTCAATAATTTCACCACTTGCTTGACAAATTCATTAATTATTACTATTATAGCAATTAATTATTAATAAATAAAATAATTATTTTTTAAGCCTCTATTAAGTCAGACTAAAGTGCACAGGTAAAAAGACTTCCATTATTGGTAAACAACCCAAGTTTTACAGTTTTACCAAATGAGGAATCAAAAATAATATAACCTGATCATATAAGTATGAAAATAAAAACTGGTCAAAACACAACAAAGCTTAAAAAATATAACGTAAAACTATTTGAAAAATCACACCAGGGTTG
>PQWD01005567.1:0-71079 GCA_019425675.1 Leucinodes orbonalis
CTGTCTTGCGTTTGTCACGGGATTAAGTTGGTTATACTCTTCGGACGATAAGTACTGTTGCCAGATTTCGCCGGAGGAGCACCATGAGGTCTAGGGTTGGCGCGCGTCGTCCGCAGACCGAGCTCTGTTGTTACCGACACAGACTCGGGCTGCACCACCGCGCAACGCTGGGCGCGGTGGGTCGGCACGCGAGCATGGGTCAAGTGCGCGGTGGTCGCAGCCCGTTGAAGCTAGTTGGCGCTAAAGCAAGCTGGCTGCGCAGGAAGAGCGCACGCCCTAGATGGTTGCGCAGAAGGCGCAACCTACTGTGCAGATGGTGCCCCCCCAGATTACGATGGGGGCGACCGAGAGTCGGTGTGGGATTTGTTGGCCTTGCCGTACCCACCTGGGAAAATATCTTTTTCCTTCTGCTGCATTTATTTTGTTGTTGGTTGGTAGGGCTCTTTGGGAAAAGAGGTAAACCCTCCCTCTTTGGACCAGTGGGTTAAGAAGAGTGGGAATGTTGGGACAGGATTGGATATGGGAAGATTGGTGTGTGACATAGGGAAATTGTTTGGATACCTAGGCCTGGGATTGGCGTTCGGAAAACTCTCCTGTCGGCCATTGGCCCCCGCTTATGGGTCGACATAAACTCGCGGCTCCACGCGGAGCTAGGCTATCCGCACCTGCATCCCGCTCGGTGGCACGAGAATGAAATGCCCGACCACCAGGTCCTTCCATTCTGGTCAGATCAGCAGTCCCGAGTAGACATCCCGGTCTTCCGGCCTTTCTCCCCATCCAGCTTCCACCAGCACCTTTCGCAGTCGTCGGTCCATCGGCGGAGGGGCGTTCCTACGCCTACGCTGCCAAGACGCGCGGTCTCCACTTCAGAACTCGTCTGCTCCAACGGCCATCGGTGGCTGCAACATACGTGACCAGCCCACTGCCACTTCAACTTGCTGATCCGGCGGGCTATGTCGTAACTTTAGTTCTCTTACGAATTAAATCATTTCTAATCTATCCCAGAGAGACTCAGATAGCTCGCTCGCATAGCGCGTTGAGTGACTTTGAACCAATCCCGCAGTTTAGGTCCATGTCTTCAGCGCGTATGTAGTACGGATAGGACTCATTGCCTCAGAGTCGTCCTTTAAGCATTGCGGTAGTGACGTTTAGGACATGACGTAGCGTACCGAATGCCGCCAGCCCAACTGAATCCCCTTACTACCTTCCCTCTCGTAGTTATGCCGCCAGTTGAATGTTTGGCCTAGTAGATATACTCCTGCACAAACTCGAGACGGACGGCCACGACGCATATCGGTTGTAGATGACACGGTGTTGAACATGTCTTTCGTCTTGTCCAAAATTCATGCCAACTCGTCGGGAAGATTCAGTTAAGGCTGTTCAGCACTTCGCAGCTCTTCCGAGATCTGCCACGATGACGATATCGTCAGCAAAAACGAAGATGAGATATATCCCCATGCGTTGACGCCTCGTCAGACCAGTTCAGTGTCTTGAGAAATCCCTCAATGCCGTTTGTGAACAGTCGGAACACCCCCTGTCTCACACCACGGACGCAACTTGGTAGGTCTATTTATTTATTCAATAACATGTTCATTGTGTTTGAGTTTACAATACAAATATTACCAACAACATTCAATGCATACAAAAATTCAATTAGACAGTTAATAAAACAAACATTATTTTATTGATCATATAATTTTTAATATATTTATTGTATATAATTATTATTCCATTATTAAATTAAAAATTTATAACAATCTCAATACGTAGAAGCACCCCTCTAGCAAAAAATTCTAAGCTTATGTTAAAGAAAGTGTCACTAGACACACTTTTCAGTTCCAGCGGAAGTTGATGAAAAAATATTGATTTAATTTGAGCAGTGTTTGGTAAATTTGGTACGAATGACGACTGAAAATCCATTCCTCCCTATTATCTTTCATCGCTGTATCCTTTGTGATAGCTTTAGCGAAATTACACAACAAAACGTTATATAAGGCATGGAACAGTAAGAATTTTGAGGCGGTTTTAAAATAATCGCTGACAAGGCTCCTGCTGTTGGTATTGGGACATAACTTCGTAATTGCCGCGTTTTTCAAAATGAGGATGAACGCTGGATATGTATTAACTACCTGCCCAGAACAATTACACAATATCGTAGTCTAGATTTCACAAGTGGCTAATAACCATTAATAGGTGTTTCATGCTCGGATGAATACCAGTCGTCCATAGAAATCTCAACCCTTTCTCAGGATGTGGGGCATCGCAAGAACTGCCCATATGCTCACTTAACCAGATGCTCTGCTCAGTAGTTAAAACTTGGGCCCTGTTCGTTCAATAAGGTCCTAATGAATCCTTGTATTTGAAACAGCGGAGGTCTTTGCCGAACAGTTTTCGTACCGCTTCGGAAAGAGCCTGATATTCCCGGCGAAGCAACAGCAGCAGAGGGCATCTCGCGTTCTCAGCCTCATGCAAATCCCAGGGTTTCTGGAGAAAGTTTGGACGACTTGCTCGGTTTCACGGCGGGGAAATGCCTGCGACCCAGTTGTACACACCGCCTTCACCACGTTGTCGGTTATCTCGTCCACGTCGCCAGTGGTTTCCAGCGAGTCGAATCGATTTGATTCCAATTGGAACTGATCGACCCATGAGGGCGTTAGTCTAAGAGTTAGGTTTATTAGCGAGACCGTCGGCCTTAAAACATATATTCAAAGTGCCTTCGGATAAGTCGGTGATCACTACCGTTTTAAACTGTGACCACTGAGACATCTTTAAATATATGCGCTTAAGTCCGCCATAATAAAATCTTACTCGTTCCTTGCACATTGTTCGGCTCTGCCAGGTCCTCTTCTCTGAGGCTTCTTTTTTAAAGAAAGGAATCATAAAGGAAGAGCCCCTCCATTTCGAGGAAGTTGACCAGCATCTGCTTCCTGTGATTCCTGCGCCCCAATCCATGAAGTTCGATTTTCAACACGAGCTAGTTACGGCCTAATTTGCCTCCGAGGGAGACGTTTAGGCAAAGAAGTGCAGCAGTAATTTGTCGTCAGTATTTGTAAAAAATACCAACTTGAACCTTCCAGCCGAGGTATTTCGGAATAAATCATCATAAATAACACAATTTTAGCCTATCAATACAAACAAACATGTTCATGCACACAAATATCCAATAAGATCCCATTAGAAAAGCAAATTATAGAATCCTCGGGGCTCCCCGCTTATACTCGTAAGCACCCGGATGTCGTAACAACTTAATACAGCTGCGTGCTTCATTTTAAACATTCAAGCATTTTATGGTCACATAATCACATTTCCAGGGACTGATAAGGATTCCTAGTTTAAAGTCGCCTTCCAAGAAGCAATTTGCTTATTGATAACTCTAAGAAGTAACCTGTTGATCTTAATATATTATTATGTATACAACAAATGGCATTGTGTAGAAATAAATTTAAAAACACATTTTCTAATATCGAGTTTATTTAATATAATTTGAGTAGTTAAATAAATAATAATAAAATATCCAGTGTTAATCAAGCAGCGCTACCTAGCCTCGATTCAGTACAAGTAACTTGTATATACTATGAGGACTAAACAACTGATAAACATACTTATATGTATGTATTTTTTGTAGATACATAAAAGATATGCCCAAACAAATCCAAACTGACATGTTCATGCAAACATATGTGTGTGTTGCCTGGGGATCGAACCCGGAACCCTTGGTGGCAATGACGACCTCCGACCATTAAGCGGCATGGCTCGACAATCAAATATTTTTAAATTTTGACTTTCCACTTGCATTACACCTACTTTAAACTTTGCCGTAAACCCCTTTGCAGTTTGATTTAGACGTGTATCGGGGGGCACGGCAATGCCCCCGCAAAGTCGAGTGCGAAGCAAAATCTGCCGAACCATTTTT
Source organism: Leucinodes orbonalis (assembly GCA_019425675.1). NCBI lineage: Eukaryota > Metazoa > Arthropoda > Insecta > Lepidoptera > Crambidae > Leucinodes > Leucinodes orbonalis. The sequence goes on from PQWD01005567.1 coordinate 3,914, forward strand.
TACTGGAATCATTTCGCCACATTTTCAGGCCCCTAATTGAAAACAAAGTAATAGTTTGTTTAAAACCAAACTATTACAGATCAACGTACAACGTCTTTAAGAAAAATTGTCAACGTACAACGTCTTTACAAAAAATAGACAAGATAGATAGATAATTCTTTATTGCACAAAACAAATTAAACACTTTACAAGATGCACAGGAAAAAAAGTACAAGTTGGCGGCCTTATTTACTAAATAGCAATTTCTTCCAGACAACCAAACTTATAATGAAGAGGCAATTGATGAAGGGGTAACATCATTATAAACAAGAATAGAGAAAAAATAACCTAAATATATAACTTACATACATATATATGTAACTATCAACTTAAAAAAATATATATAAAGAATATAAATAAGCATCATTTTTATTATATACATACATAGTATAATATTGAAAACAATAAATACCTAAATTAAATATAAAAACTTATATAATATACAAAATATAGCTACGATTATTTAACTTAAATAACATGACTAGGCCAAAAAAGCGACAATAAATAATCACCAAGCAAGGAAATAATCCTGACTTGACTTTTTTAAAAATAGGAAGGGTGTGTTGGATCCGATCGAAGTGGTTAAAGAATTCCATAAACGACAGACTTGCACAGTAAAGTACTGAGTATAGACATGCGTAGAATGAGGAGGAAATATAAGATGGAGTCAACTTAGTGAGCCGCTTTTTTTCATTCTTATGGGTTTACGTTTGGCCTCAGTCTGGCCTGATGGTAAGCGATGACGAGGCCTATGATGGTACACGATTACCCAGAAAATGCCTATTCACTTTGGCCTTGAATATATCGAGGTAATAAGCCTCTGGAAACACAGAAGCAAGAAGGGCAGTCTCCTCCCGAACAGTGCGAACCAAAAAAGACGCAGCGAACCGCTTAGTGCGAATTGCCGGAAAGTCAACCACATGGGCGTGAAAGCACTCCCGGCGTCTTGTGGTCATGAGATAAAATGTGGAGGGCGGTATAAAGCTGTGAATGCCTGCGCGCACTCTCCAAAATACACCTTATCGTATATAATTCATTTTTGTGTTAAATCGATTGTAAAGTATAATAATGGTGGATTAACCATTTCGTGTTCGTGAACAAGAGCGAGTGATGGCCTAAAAAAACAAAAAAATAAAACGGTCTCTTTGAATTTTCAATAATTTCCCATTTATCTTTACTGGAATTTATGGAAAAGGGAAGGAATTCAACTATCATGCCTGTTCTTAACTCATTTCATCATCAAATTAACAAAAAATCCTCACCAATGACAAGGCAGTATAGTCTATGACCTTAGCCTGTTCAAATGGAACGAATCAAAAAATTTTGCTAATAGATATTAAACAGTTTTAGTTTTTTCATCACCGGTCACCAATGATACCCCATGATACCTCGACTTCCAGATTCCGCATTACTCACGCTCGAAGGGTGGCGTCCGTTGGATGAACGACATAATTGTGTTCTATTTCAATCTCCTTGCATTTCACAATACCATAGACCATTATACCTTACGTCAACACTATAAAACGACATCTTTAGTCTATACTCACTTGCCATTCGAAAGTGTCGTGTGGCATTCATGTTGATTTATTTTAAAATTAAATAAATCGGACATTCTTTCACAGTGTATTCGTTATGTCAGAACATGTGTTACCGGCTGAAGAGCCGATACGATTTGTTGCGCCAATAATACAAGATAATCCCACGGGATGGGGGCCCTGCGAAATGCCGGAACAATTCCGGGACATGCCTTACCAACCCTTCAGTAAAGGCGATCGGTTGGGAAAAATTAGTGATTGGACTGTTGTTCAAGATAAGAAATATCAAAGTAAGTACAAACTTTAGTTGAATAAGTCTCGAATTATATGCAAAAACTGAGAACGTATTCTTTAGAGGTTATAATGACGTTTCGTTTACACCTCACCTGCGTCAGTAAAGTTCATTTTCCGACGCCAGCTTACATAAAAACTATTGCAAAACTAGCAACGAACCACTTGATTGTGAGCTTGTACAGCATAACTACAGATTGACAAAGAAATTAACAACCCACTAGGACAGTATTACTAAAGCTACATGTTTATTTTATAAAAAGTTTTATTAATATATGAGAAGTAAATCTAGTATATTATTTAAATTTTAAAGTCATTTAATAAAACATTTGCAATTTATATTGCTTTGTGAATTAAGCACATAAATATTGTTTTCAGTACAGTTGTAATGTGTTTAAGTTACAGTAAGTTGCTTTTGGTAATATACCAACAAATATGAAATTACAGATAAGTATGCCTCACAATTTGGCGCTGGATCGTCATACGCGTACTTCCACGATGAAGATGAGAGCACATTCCACCTGGTTGACACAACTAGGGTGCAGAAGCCACCATACCAGCGCGGACGTGCCGTGGACAACGCGACGTGACGCTCGCGGTGCTAGGACTCCTGGTGGCATGACCACCTTGAACAAGGCAAGCCAATCCTTAAGATTATTTTTATCTTATTCTTCTCCCCATAGCTATGCTGTGCTGAAAGGTCTTCGGCATGCAATAGAACTTTAAGTCTATCCTTTAAGAGGCCCCATTAAAGGACATCCCAAAGTGTATTTCACCCTCCCTATATTTACTTTTCCATTTCCCTTTTTGTAAGCAATGATAATTTTGCTAAAGGTACTGTATCTTCAAGGGTGATGCTATACATAACAATCAGATAAAAAGTCTTCTGTCACCCTTACCTGTCAGCTTACAGCTTTCCTATTAAATAAAATAAATACTACATTAAAAAAAAAACCAGACATTTACGTTTGTGTATGGCATTTAATAATTGCTTTTAAAACATTTAAATAAATACCTATTGTATTTCAATTCAGCAACGTGACCGTAAACTTGGCAAAAGATGGGGCCAGAGAGGGGCGCCAATGAAAATCCGAGATGCGTCTGTCACTGTAAGGCCTACATGGGTCACTATTGAAGATATGGACTTCCCACGACTTGCTAAATTGTCTTTGCCAGGAATTAAGGAAGGTATTTATATTTTAAGATTGATTTTTTAATTTTTTCCTGTACCCACTTAATTACTTAAATCATTGCCGTTATTATAATTTCATCGTTGTAATTTAACATTATTCTGTTTCAGGTGAAGATATTGCGTGCTGCGGTACCCTAGAATAGAATACTATGATAAAGCATATGACCGTGTCAATGTCAAACATGAGAAGCCACTGCAGCGTATTGACCGTATTTTCCATACGGTATGATATTTTCTATAATTTTTTACTGATAATCATATGGCTATTTTCTATAAAACTACTGATATTGATTTGTTGTGTTATAGGTCACAACTACTGATGACCCTGTCATTCGTCGGCTAAGTAAGACTACGGGCACAGTCTACGCCACTGATGCTATACTGGCCAATATTATGTAGACCATTATATGCTGTACTCGCTCAAACTACTCCTGGGATATTGTCATTGAAAAGATTGGTAATTTAGAATAGTTATATCAAACCCTTGTAGACCAAAAGATTTTCTTGTTAGTATAAAATAGTATTGCTCATCAAAAAACCACAAATACAATATATTGGTCAAGTATTATTTTGCAATACCTCTGGTTATATTGTTATGGAAGTTCTATTGAATGCTTTTCATTCAAAAAACTAAACAAAAAAAAAAGGAATTGTTATACAGTTGCCATCATAACAGCGCAGCACATAGCTCTATGAAGAGTCCCGGAAAAAATTTGCCTTATTACCTGGAAAAACGTCTTGTTAGGCTCAACTTAAAAGTAGGATGGGACCTATTACGTCAGTGATATTTTGTAGAAAAGTATATCCATTTTACCTACATTAAATAAAATTTTTGAAAAAATATTACTTAATCAGTTGCTTTCACATTTTAACGCTAATAATTTATTACATGAAAAACAGTTTGGCCTTCACAATAATTAAAAAATACTTACTTTGATGCAGGATTGCACTAATTAAGCAATTTTTGATGCCTGGGAGGATTAAGCAAGATGCAATTAGGAGTTTTTTTGCGATTTGTCTAAGCTTTTGACTGGCATCGACCATGAAACACGTTATTAAATGAGACATTACGTGGTGTATCAGACTGCTCATTAATTTTTATAGAATCTTACTTATCGAAAGAGTCAGAAAGTTCTGAATTAATGGCCTAATTTCGCAGGCCGCTCGTTTGCGCATGAGAGGTACCCAGGGTTCAATTTAGCCTCCCTCCTTTTCCCCCCTCCCCCCCCCCCCTATCTAATTTAAATATATCATAAATGACCTCCTTACTATTGTAAAAAGCCTTTCGGATATTAGTTCTGTTTGCTGATATACGTCATTTTATTTTTAATGTGAACAGACTAAGGAGACTTTTGACATGTAAATAGTCTCTGTCCAAGTTATGGATTGCCGTTTACTGCTAACAATTTTTTACTTAAGGCTAATAAACTAATCTATAAATTCACTATACCCCAATGCAGCAGGGTTGAGACCCATATAACTCTAAATAATGATCAAGTGGAGCTAGGTTGGACTTTCCAGTGGAGTCACTAGCTCCACTTGATCATTATACTGCCCTTTCTAGGCATAATTTGAGATTCAAACTGCAATGGGGCCTCACATTGAATCCCTGGCTTGTAGACTTAGCTCGGCAGCTTATGCTTTAGAAGATTAAGGCTCTTGACAAATAGCAACGGCAAGATTGGTTACATTAGTTATTTCATAGTGTTGTCATATGGTTCTGACTTGTTGTGGGGCTCGCTGCCGACATTAATACAAAATTTGTGCTACAAAAAAGAGCTATTCGTTTTATCTACAATCTTAGACCACGTGACTCTCTTAAGGAAACTTTTTAAAGAAATAAATATAATGACTGTAGCATCGCAAATATTTATGAAAATTTATTATGTTCGTAAATACTATAACCACCTTTAAGAAAAATTGTGATTCACTCAATTTTAATACTAGGATAAAAAACAAACTGTGCTGGTTCCAGACTTGAGACTACATAAAATAGTAAATCTTTTAGTAGAAGATAAAGTTTTTCATAAGGTACCGCAAAATATTGTAGGGTGCCCTTTTCATTATGTTTAAATTAAATCAAACAACACCTTTCTAAAAAAGGGTACTAACACTATTGCACGAATATTTATTGTGATAAAAATCCGTGTCGTTAAACTGCCTCAGCTATTCATGTTTATGATATATTTTACATTAAAGGAATGTTTTGAAAAAGCTACACTGTTGAGTTTCCTTGGGTGCTTCTTTCTCAACAGCCAAACCACTGAAGCGCTTTTTTTTTCAAGCATCAATACTCATATTTTTGTTTAGTATTTTAATCGTTTTTTATTATTATTTTTGATGTTCATAAGTTGCTTTGTAAGCCTAATTTGAAATAAATGTTTTTGACTTTGACATTGATGTTTGTAATAATCACTTAACAGGAGACAAGTTGTTCTTGGACAAGCGTGACAATACCGAGTTTGACTTGCTGACTGTGAACGAGACTTCAGTGGAGCCGCCCGCGGACGACGGCAACTCGATCAACTCGCCGCGCAACCTCGCGCTTGAGGCCACCTTTATCAATCACAACTTCAGTCAACAGGTAAGTGTACCCTAATAATGTGTCAGAGTGCCCTGCTTTGACACTTAAGAGCTAGGTTGATTAGAGTAATACCACGGTGTCATACAACGTCTTGCGTACAACGCAACCGAGTGAGTGACATTACATAAGACCCAAACACTACTTCAAAAATTGGCAACACACTCATTGCTAATTTAGAGTTGCGAGTATCATGGATCCCTACCTGCTGACGGTATCACATATGCTTCTAGTCTAGATCTGTTTCTGGTTACGAGGGAGAGACAAGCAATAACACATAAGTTTGGAATTGACTGCTTGATACCTTTCTCGGGATCATGAAACTCCATTAGCTCTAACCATGTTTTATTTATGTACTCTACTGTGTATGCTTGCTTATATCAAAATATTGTAAAATTTTGGTAGGTCCTGAAGTCTGGACCCAATGAGCCAAAATACAAGTTTCCTGAGCCCAACCCATTTGTCTCGGAGGAAGAAGGGGAAGTCGCCTCTGTGGGGTATCGCTACCGGAAGTGGAACCTTAACAATGGTGTTGTAAGTATACATATTTTTTTCCATGCATCTGTCAATTATTTTTCAAGAATTAATAACGATCAATGCATTTTTACAGCTACGTATATAGTAAAAAATGTAGAACATAGCATTATTGCTATACAAATGAATTCATGATCTAAACCTTAATTAAACTGTGGATGTAATTTCACTGTTGCATTGATGCAAATGCATTTACATATTTTTTACATAAAGGTTAATACAAATAGAATTAAGATTTTTAAGTCCCTAAGACACCTATATCATTCTTTCTTATGATATTTTTTTTTATATTTATTCATATAAATTACAACATATAGAAACATTCATACTCTACTTCATACAGTAGGTACTCAATTGTACTGAACTTTTTTAAGATATGAAACAAATACACATAGCTTACAGTTTAAAATATCAATGTGATAATGTGTATTGCGAGCACAAATAAGAAATCTGTTCTTTAAGTAATTTTTTCTACAATAATGTTGTTAAATACTAAGAAGAAACCTCGCATGTCATTTTTTCCAGGTGCTAGTGGCTCGTTGCGAGCACGACGCTGTAATGCAAGGGCCCCAAGGCGAGACTCAGTTCCTGTCGATCAAGGCCCTCAACGAGTTGGACTCGAAGCTGGCGATGGGCGTCGAGTGGCGCCAGAAGTTAGACACCCAGCGTGGTGCTGTGCTCGCCAACGAGCTGCGCAACAACTCGTGCAAGCTGGCCAAGTGGACTGTGCAAGTATGTTTATTTAATATTTTGCACTATATGCTATATGTATTAAGCGAATGGTAAAAAAATATTGAGGAAGTTATTTGGTTCAGCTATCAATGAAAGTCATATATATTTTTATATATATATACATATATATATATTTAATGTTTATCATCATCATCATTCATCAGCTCATTAGACGTCCACTTAGGGGCACGAGGCCCTACCGTATAGGGTGATTAGTCTTAGTGTCCACGCGGGCCCAGTGCGTGTGACCGACTTCCACACAACCTTCGAATCTCTTCGCAGCGTGCATGAAGGTCCTCACGAAGTTTTCCTTCACCGTAAGACGCGTCGGATAACGTACATATATTTTCGAAAATTCGAAAATACATTTGGTACGTGTCGGGATTGAACCTCAGCCCTCCGCTAGGAAGGCGACAGTCCACACCACTGAGCCACCGACGCTCATGTTTATATTTATGTTTAATTATAGCAATATAAAAATGTTTGAAAAGAATAGTAACAGAAAACCAGCTAATGTATTAATGTATCCGCAGCCTTAGTGCGACCTAACTTGTTCAGCTGCTGAGTGTAGTTCAACGTAACAGTGATAATAATGGTAATGTTAAAACATATATATCAGTTCCGGAGGGCGCAGGTTCATATCCCGCTACGTACCAACGTGCTTTCGAATTTTCGAAAATATATGTACGTTGTCCGACGCTCTAGTGGTGAAGGAAAACATCGTGAGGAAACTTGCGTACGTCTATGAAGATATTCAAATGTGCGTGAAGTCGACCAATCCGCACTGGGCCCGCGTGGACATATAATATTTAAATAGGCATGGAGGACTGGGGCCTGGAAATCGTAAGAACTATTTCATATTATTACAAATCTAGAGTCGGTTGCTCAGGTGAGGACTATTCTCCTTACCTAGCGGGAGGGCTGAGGTTCAATCCGACACGTACCATGTATTTCGAATTTTCGAAAAATATATTTACGTTATTCCGACGCTTCTTACGGTGAAGGAAAACATCGTGAGGAAACCTTTCATGACGCCTGCGAAGATTCGAAAGGTTGTGTGGTGAAGTCGTCCAATCCGCACTGTGGCCCCAGGGACGGACTAAGGCCTAATTCCCCGTAACGGGTAGGCGCGTGCCCCTCGGTGGGGACGTTAATGAGCTGATAGATGATGATGATGACAAATCTGTTTAGAAATAACGTGTTGCTAACCTCATATCGAAAACTCACGTTTTATGATTTATTAGTCTTCCAAAGTTCGGTGGCAAGTCCAATTTTTAAAGTACATAATTGAGAAGAATTATAACTAAAGGGATGACACATACAATTAAAGCAATTTTGCTATGAAACCATTTTAATAAACGCAAAATTGAATGTAGTTGTAGTACAAAACGCATTGCGCAAAATGGGGAGACTATGTCCAGCATGGACTACGATAGGTGAGAGAGAGAAGACAAACACATGAACTGCTGCATGACTACTACTACAGCCCGTGACGTCAATAATTAGTAGCCTTTTTTATAAAGCCGTTTTTTACAATACAAAAAATATTATTGCTTTTTAAAATTGGAGGTACATTTTAGAAGAGCGTTAGTATATAAATTACAAACACTTATAACAAACATAAATAAACTGAAGGACTACTTAATGCTACCTATGTTTCAAATAGTTTATTTAAAATACCTGGCAATGGGTACCAGTCCCTCAGCAAAAAGCTGGCTTAGCCCAGCGCCTGATTTTCAGTTGCCCCTGTGATGTTTCTTAATAATGTTTTTAATTTGGACGGCATTGTGTTGAAGCAACTTGTGTGTGGTTATTATACCTCAGTGCAAAGCATGTAAAAGTAATAATGTGTGCGGTCCAGTATCGAACAGTTTGAATGTGTCATGTAGGTATAAGGTGAGTGTGTATGTGAGCTACGAGAAATTGAAAAAAATCCGTTACAATCTCATCCATTTACCACCGAGGGTTTTTTGTTTTTGTTGATCTACCAGGAAAATTTAACTTTCCGCTTTAATAACTTGGTAATGCCATGGGCTACATAATGGAGGGGTAAGTCATTCCAGATTTGCTTGCGGCAATTTAAAACCCCTGTTATAGAATGTGGTTCTGTGTTTGGTATTTTTAGGCTGGTTTCATTATGGGTCCTTAGTGACTTTGAATGGTTGTCTTCACCCACTGTATTCTCGTAAAGGTAATAGGGCATTTGGATAATCTATTTACTTTTTCGTCGTATAGCCAGTGCAAAGTCTCCGGTAGCATAAAAAATTAAGTTTTTTCTTGGCGTTAAGAGTTAGGTGTTATGGAGCGCGTTTTGGAACTGTGTAAATAAAACGCATACACGCATTTTGAACCCGCTGTATAGATTTATTTTATTTGGAAAGTCCATAAAACCATTAATGTGTTTTTGGAATTCGGATATCTCTGTCACAGTGTTAATGTTGACATAGCCATTATTTTACCAATGTTTCTATAACTAAGCGATCTATACAATAGCAGAAAAACATGTCATCATCCGTATTGTCCACAGGCGCTCCTGGCTGGCTCTGACCAGATCAAGTTCGGCTACGTATCCCGAGCGCAGGTCCGCGACAACTCTCGCCACGTGATCCTGGGCACGCAACAGTTCAAACCGCACGAGTTCGCCGCACAAATCAACCTGTCTATGGACACGCGTGGGGAATACTGCGGTGCATCATCGATATATGTATGAAGCAGAAGGACGGTTAGTATTACTGGTTATTACTGTTTATAAAGTTATTTTTACGGGTTATAATTACTGTTAAAATTTGAAATAAGGAAAATAAATGCTTTATAAAAAAAATTGACAGAGCTTTGCAGAGTTTATTTATAACGAAAATTATTTAATTCGAATGTTAAAGAAATTGATACCGAGTTTTTGGTGCTTAATAAATTTCATTCTAAGTCTTCACTTAAAGAATAATAAAATAATTAACCAATAACAAATCCTTAATGTATGAATTACCGGAAATGGTATAAAAATGTACAGAAATAGTAATATTGATAGACCGCAACAAATAGTTAAGTTGCTCTGTCGATAAACATCCCCAATTAATTATAAATATAAAATACCTGATGAAATTGCATTTGGACTTTTTATACTATGCTTCCACCTTAATGGCATTATTAAGGAACAAAACACCTATATTTTAATTTGCGTAAACATGGACATAGGACCTATTATACATACCAGACAAAAACAGAAAATCTATAGTTTCGCAAGCCTTTATGTATTGACGTCAAAATGGTTAATATTCCCGTTTGATTACAGGTAAATACCTCATCATGAAGGACCCCAACAAGCCGCTGATCCGTCTGTACGACATCCCGGACAATACGTTCGAGTCGGACGCGTCCGAAGACAGCAGCGACGAGCCCGCCGATACCCCATTCGCTCCTCTATACTCCTACGGGAACGCCAAGAGGATTTAGGGACTACTAACCTCTCACGTCACAGGTTAGGTCATTTGTAAATTCTGATATTGAGCGTGCCATAGCACTAAATAGCAGAATTTGCATTACTGTTAACTTTCAATACTTGGTATATAGTAGTAATTTTGGTAATTCATTACCTATATTTAACGTTTGTTTATATAACCTCTAGTATATATATTTCAACAGTTAATTGGATACTTAGCTGTAATAGTCTGATTACTTTTGTACTGTACCTTCACCATCCTTTGTATTTTCTAACAATAGCATCTAATTGAACATTTCAAATAAAACCTTTCTATATAACAGTGATTTGGTAATTTTTGATAGGTGCAGTAGGTAAAGTATTAATTATGTATTTCATATTTTTATTCAACAGAATACAATTTTATCGTCACCTTTCGTGTTTTATTTACATTTGTATATTATATTTTACTAATCATTTAATTAGATATGGTTATGATAAATTATATTCATAACAAATATTGAGTTATATGTATATGCACATTTATGACCATTAAAATTACAATACTAAAACCTTAGTGATCTTACAATACACAAGACAAACTATTAGACAGAATTTTAATGGCACACCCGATACAATATTTTCACTTGTTACTGACAAGGCTTTAAATGTATATTGTTCGATTCCATAAATTCTACTTCAAATTATTCTTTCCATATTTATTTATAGAAACTACATGCAAAGAATCATTAGTAATTGATAGATCATATAATAATTTCATCACTGTAATCCTTCAGAGCTACTGCTTCAGCAATCTGCACATCGTCTTGCACTTCCTCCAATGTTTTATTGCCCTTTCGGGGCGCCAAAAGTATATAAAACCATAAATAATGCGCAAAACGAATAAAATACTTTTTCCACGTGATGATATAAAACGGATGCATGCGAATGCGTGGCCAAACTGGACTACACTTCCTTATGGGAACAACTTGTTGAGTACTATAGATTAATACTATATAGCACGTTATCAAACTACAAGAGGCATTATTGATATAGTTCTAGTGTATCTTGGCTGACTTAATTTGGTCTGGGGGAAAAAAAAAAGCCGACCTACAGTCATTGAAACGAATAACACCGAAACACTAGTGAGTACGCGATCTGCACCATCGTAAGGAGAAGGTTCAAATAAACCTGCAACATCTCTTCTTGCACTTCCTCCAATGTTTTATTGCCCGTTTCGGGTACGCAAAAGTATATAAACACAACCCCAGCGTATCCAATGCACGCGAACGACCAAAAAACGGAATAATGGCCGAATATCTCCTTGACACTGTGGTAGAATTTGGTTACAAGAAAACTGAGGATGCATGCGAACTGCGTGGCCAAACTGGACGCTACAGCCTTCACGTTCACTGGGAACAACTCTGCTTGGAGTACGTAAGGTAGATTACCGATACCTATTGCGTATAGCACGTTGAACCCAATCAAACCTACAAGAGGCATTATTGATATAGTTTCTAGTGTATCTTGGCTGACTTTAATTTGGTCTTGGAGGTAGAAATAAACGCCGACTACAGTCATTGCAACGGATACACCGAAACACGATGTTAGTAGGAGTACGCGACGTCTGCACCATCGTGTAAGGAAGGTTGCAGATAACCTGCAACAAAAATAGTTCCTATTATTTTGAGAACATGTAATGGTCGACTACACCAAGGATGCTCGGGCATTACAAACATTTGTGTGTATGAACAGGTCTGTTTGTAATGGGCTGAGTGATAATATGTATGTATTTACAAAAAATATATAAGTATGTTTATCAGTTGTTTAGTATCATAACTACTAGCTTCTCGCTTAATATGGGGCTAGATGGCGTTGTATCAGTGGATATTTATTTATAATTAATATGTATACTTCTGTTTGGTAGCCAATGTGGTTAAATGGTTAATAAGTTATGAATTATACCAGAAATTACACAGGGATCAAATCCTGGAAACTGGTATTCCAGGATTTGATCCCTGTAGAGTATTAAGCATCTTGCTTACATATGTCCTAATTTAGCTGTTTTCTGTGTACTACATATGTACAAAGTATTTATATTTTAGTTGTTTATCCGTTATTTATTTCATATAGATAAGGTTGTTGCTAACATTGGTGCTAGATGGCGCTATGGCAATATCTCTTTAATATTTGTTATTTTCAAAATCAACTGATAAAAAGTCAAAGTTGCCACAAAAAGGTGTTACTAGATGGATAACATTACTAATTATTTCAGCAATAGAATGCTACCCCTAGACGGCAGACCCAAAAAAAGCAAGATGGGTAAAAGAAACACGAACCCGCAACTATGATTGGTCAAGTGAATTAGCGAAACATTATTTTCAATTCGTTGTACGCTTTCTGGTTGATCATAGACTCCCTTTCAATATCATCATCGTAAATATCCTTCGATACCAGATTTCGTTCCCTGATCAGGGAAATGTGTATAGATATAACAAAATAGCTCAACTCAAAATTTCCCCAAATAAATTAATAAATATCCACTGACATGCACACAGCGCTATCTAGCCCCAAGTTAAGCGTGAAGTATAGGTAAAAAACAAAGGATAAACATACTTATATATACCTGTTTTTGTAAATACATATATACATAGAAACATCCAGACCAATACAAACAGACATGGACACAAATGTTTGTACTGCCCGAGGATCGAACCCAGAACCCTTGGTGTAGTAGCCGACGTCTCGACCATTACACCAAATGGATCGTCAAATAAAAACTAAATACTTTATCTGGACCTTGAATAATTAGTTAGCACTAACCCATAAGCCATTGAGGTTGTTTTATTTATTTGCTTAGTTTAAATAACGTCTGGTTATCAACGTCGGTATTTGCCGACGTTGTTTGATTTCTTCGATATGAAATGAGGACAGCTGTGACGGTCACAATGTATTTAGGTACTACCTATTCTTTCTTAGAAAAGAATGTACCTATAATGAAAATGAAAAGTGTTTATTCAGTTTAGGTCCTTACAGAACACTTATGAATGTCAAATGAAGCTGCCACTGGTTCGGGAGGTAGTTTTCCAACAACGTTAAGCAGACAGGATGCACCCAATTTTTTTAAATTTATGTGATCCAACCTCTTTTTTTCTAAATAGGGCCGGTGGCTCAATGATGTGGACTGTTGCCTTCCTACCGGGAGGGCTGAGGTTCAAATCCCGACACGTACCAATGTGTTTTCGAATTTTCGAAAATATATGTACCTACGTTATCCGACACTCTTGTGGTGAAGGAAAACATCGTGAGGAAACCTGCGCACGCCTGAGAAGAGATTCAAAGGTTGTGTGTGAAGTCGTCCAACCCGCACTGGGCCCGCGTGGACTAAGGCCTATACACCCTATACGGGTAAGCTTGTGCCCCTCGGTGGGGACGTTTAATGAGCTGATGATGATGATAAACCTCTTTCTTTAACCTGTTGTCGTCCACTGCTAGTGGAATGGGTCTCCCCAATTTTGCGCCAGATACCCCGGCCTTCCGCTTTTCTTATCCAGCCTCCACCAGCGACTTTACGCTAGACATCGGGTCGAAAGGCGTCCTACGCTACGCTTGCCAAGACGCGCTCTCCACTCCAGAACTCGTCTGCTCCAGCGGCCATCGGTTCTGCGACATACATGACCAACCCGCTGCCGCTTGAACTTGGTGATCCGCTGAGCAAAGTTGGTAACTTTAGTTCTCTTGCGGATAACACAGATCCAACCATTCTAAAGAATCTCAACGCCAAGACCACGGAGCTAGTTTCAAGCAAGTTAGTATCGATAAATTGTAATAGACAACTTTCATACCTGCTCCTAGTTGCACGAATCCATAGACAATACTCGCACGCGGGCCGGAAATCGAACTGCTTTGCCGAAATATAACCTCCAAATATGATTGAATTACCAAAATCCCCGTCATGTACTGAAGTACCTTGAGACCTGTCAATATTAACATCGTGTAGGTACATATGCGTCGGTGGCTCATTGGTGTGGACTGTTGCCTTGCGATTTGGAGGGCGTAGGTACCAATGTCTTTCCGAATTTTCGAAACTATATGTACGTTTATCCGATACTCTTACGGTGAAGGAAAACATTGTGAGGAAACCTGCGCACGTCTACGAGGAAATTCAAAGGTTGTGTCATAAGTCAGCCAATCGGCCCGCGTGGACGACTAAGGCCTAACCACCCTTTACGGTAGGCTAGTGTCCCTCGGTTAAATTAAATGAGCTTACAATGATGATAAGGTATATAAGAATAAAATAATAATTTTGTGATATCAGAATCAATCAAATGACTAACTTATAACGTGCCACTGCATAGAATAGGCTTTCCTACACTACCTACACAACATTAGCAGGCCCGATTCAAAATCAACCGCTTAAAGTAAGTTCCAAACCACGGAGGGACTCGAAATATTTTTCATATTTATTACCTATCTTAGAATCAGTATAAGCTATTAAAAGGCAAGCTTAAAAGAAATAAATATTCTGTGATATATAGGTGGAATGTGTAATGTCAAATTGTATTAAGCATAGCTTAATACGCCAAGATACGAACACAGGTTTCAATAGACGTTTCTCTATAGAGAGAAACGTCTATTGAAACCTGTGTTCGTATCTTGGCTAGACCGATGCATCGCTAAAATTACATAAGATATATCTATATCTGCTTTATTAACAGTTGAGATGTCATAAAAACACCTTTACGTTCAAAAACTTGAAACAAAAAAACACAGGGAGATTACCACCATCTCTTGAAACTGTATTACTATAATCTATATCTATACTAATATATAAAGCTGAAGATTTGTTGTTTGTTTGAACGCGCTAATCTCAGGAACTACTGGTTCGATTCGAAAAATTCTTTCAGTGTTAGATAGCTTATTTATCGAGGAAGGCTATAGGCTATATATCATCACGCTACGATAATAGCGGACAGCAATGAAAATGTTTCAAAATGGGGTTCATACTGGAGCGCCGCTGCGTACGCTGCGTAAACGGTTAAAGTTACACAAAACATTATGAGAGTATTTTTCTGCTTTTAATGGTCTACAAAAAGTCCGCGACAGCATATTCTATCTTTTAAGTTAGCTCACTATAACATATTTTTGCTAAAAAAAATTCTGAAATTGACCCCGAAACCTTCAAAGTGGAGGAGGGGAAATCGTATGTATATGAAAAGCAAGTACCGTGTTATCCCGAATTTAATGCGAGCGAAGCCGCGGCAAAAGCTAGTCATAGATAAAATAAATATGAAACGTCAGTATATTTGTACCAGAAAAGGCGAAGTTATATTATAGTAGTATCTACTTTAAGAGATGGCCGTAAACCCCTGAACTTTTCTTCTTTCCTATTTTAAAAATGGCATAAATCCTGAAAATATTCCAACCCTCTTTTCAATTCTGCGTTTTGACGTGAAAAATACCCTTGTTTATTATTATTAAGTAGATTTATTATTTACCTCCGACAACATACAGAGCTTTTCTGTATTTAACATTGGTGAAGAGTTCCTTGGCTGTTGTCTTGTTCTCCATACTTTCCCTCACATGTTCCCGGATCACCGACAGCTGGTCATCGACCCACTAGAAACAAATATCTTCTAGAAATTCATCATTATTACACCCTAAAATTTCCACTTCCGAACGATTTCTACGCGGACAGAATCCTTCGCAGTATTAGTTTTGTGTTCGTATTTACTTCAAATTAATTGTGAGCAATAAAGAGTCTTATCTATCTAAAATAGCCCTCTCCATAGTACGTTGAGCAACCTCAAGTCTATTTAAATTTATAAGGAGTCTATTTAATTTTTTAAGGAATTCACCCTTTCCGCCTCCTTTAATGCCGCTCCGGGCTATAGAGACGATATAATATCTATGACCGACATCTCACAAAGAAAGTCTGTAATAAAGGGCTTTACCTTCTCATCCTTACACCCCTTTAAGATCTTGAACTCTTTTCGTGCAGCAGCCAATCTGCCATCTTTGAGGTGGTAGTACGGAGATTCGGGTAGCCATAGACAGCACAAAGCATATAGAATGGGTATGGTCACAATCATAGAATTCAAAATAGTGTAGGACACAAAGGGACCAACGCCGTATATTAGCAGGCAGCCGAGGTTGTTCATCACTTGGACTAGCATTCCTAGAGCCCCTCTAATGTCTTTGTCAGCTATTTCTGTTATGTAAATCATCGTTACCTGGAAATTCAAATTTTCGTTGAATCCATTTTACATACTAAGGCACCCTACATAGGCTTTCATTATGTAAGTAATTCTACATAAAAGCTAATTAACTCACCACAGCAACCGAGCCTGTCGTCAATCCCATCATAATTCTTGCGGCACACATCAGCATAGGTGATTTTGTGAAAAAAATTATACACTGAAATTAATATGACGAGATTAGGTACATACTTTAAATTCCTTAATATAAATATTCTTAAAATGTCGATCCCTTTTATTACACTCTTGAAAGTAATTAAATTTCTCAAAATATGATGTATAGCATAGACAGAATACACTCGCGTGCAAGTAAATCGACTCAAGCCTCAAGTACGCATAACAAGTGATATAACTAAAAAAATGCCTTATTATACCTCTATATAATGTTTACATAATTAAAGCCTAGTTGAGCTTTAAAATGGTGTAAGTTGCATGAAAATCGATTCAGTAGTTTAGTAAAAAGTTAATGCTAATGATAATGTAAAAATGTTGAAAATTCATACAATTTCACAGTATGGGTTATTGTGTTTAAATGAAACAAAATGTGCGTAAGAAAAAAAAATATTCCGTGTCAATATTTGGTATTCCCTCCTCTAGCTCTGATCACTGCNATCGACCACTAGAAACAAATATCTTCTAGAAATTCATCATTATTACACCCTAAAATTTCCACTTCCGAACGATTTCTACGCGGACAGAATCCTTCGCAGTATTAGTTTTGTGTTCGTATTTACTTCAAATTAATTGTGAGCAATAAAGAGTCTTATCTATCTAAATAGCCCTCTCCATAGTACGTTGCGCAACCTCAAGTCTTTTTTAATTTTTTAAGGATTCACCCTTTCCGCCTCCTTTAATGCCGCTCCGGGCTATAGAGACGGTATAATATCTATGACCGACATCTCACCAAAGAAAGTCTGTAATAAAGGGCTTACCTTCTCATCCTTACACCCCTTAAGATCTTGAACTCTTTTCGTGCAGCAGCAATCTGCCATTTTGAGGTGGTAGTACGGAGATTCGGTAGCCATAGACAGCACAAAGCATATAGAATGGGTATGGTCACAATCATAGAATTCAAAACAGTGTAGGACACAAAGGGACCAACGCCGTATATTAGCAGGCAGCCGAGGTTGTTCATCACTTGGACTAGCATTCCTAGAGCCCCTCTAATGTCTTTGTCAGCTATTTCTGTTATGTAAATCATCGTTACCTGGAAATTCAAATTTTCATTGAATCCATTTTACATACTAAGGCACCCTACATAGGCTTTCATTATGTAAGTAATTCTACATAAAAGCTAATTAACTCACCACAGCAACCGAGCCTGTCGTCAATCCCATCATAATTCTTGCGGCACACATCAGCATAGGTGATTTTGTGAAAAAAATTATACACTGAAATTAATATTTATAATTTATTAATATAAATATTCTTAAAATGTCGATCCCTTTTATTACACTCTTGAAAGTAATTAAATTTCTCAAAATATGATGTATCGCATAGACAGAATATAACTGGAAAACAGTATTAACGACAAATCGAACACATGGTCTTGTTAACTAGTTACTATAAGCCGGGCCCGGGCAGAAGTGCCGACCCTAGGTCATAAGTAGTGTCTTGATGTCCGTATTCCCACCAATCGGGAAGTAACGAGAGAGAGAGAAAATTTATCCCTGACAAGTATTGTAGCATACTAACAGGTAATTGTATAGGTAAATCAATCTTCGTCAATACCGCCCTGAGCCCGTAATCCAAAACGGTGCGGTTATTACGTCTCATCCGGTGATTTTAACGAAAAGTCCTTTGGCATCACAAATATAATAATATTATGGAAAAATAAATGTTTAGCAATAATGGGTCCTGTGAAAGGAGCAAACGACTATGCTTTTGCCGCTTTAATCTCTATATTTTGGTCTGCTCGATGAAATCCCATTTTAGATATATAAAGCGTACCGATACTTATTATTCCTGTTTGTTACTTTTTAAGTTCTCAACGTGTATAGGAACTAAATAAATAAAATTGTTGCACAACATACCGCACCTAAGAGGCCAGGTATTGAAGACATAAGAAACGTGGGCCGGCGACCGGCGCGCTCGCTCAACACCTGCCCCAAGTAGCAGCCCGGCAACGCACCAGCGGACAATAACGACACAACCCATGATGTTTCCTCCTGTAAGTTACCCGCTAATATACAACTGTTACAGTCAAAATCCATGTATTCAAGTTGGGCTTGTAAAATGAGTAAGTTTTAATGTTCATAAATAAGTGCATAAACAATTATAAAATACAAGTGTTGAGTAAAATAAAGTCATCAAGCCAAGTCTTTCATCTTGTTCCACTTTTTTATAGGAGAAATCTACTTGCTTATATACTGGATACAGTTTATTTTTCGGGTTGATTAACCTAATTACCGGCCGGGATTCTGGACATAATAGAAAATCTATTATGAATGTTGAATATATGCAACTGCGGCGGTTAAAGGGTTAGTCTACTCTTACGGATGTTATCTTAATATATCGAAATATTGACTCTTTATGACTTGATTGACTATTTATAGGTAAGCATTAACGCCTAAATTGTGTAGGTAGGTATTTATTTTTGAGTGATTTGTTGAGCGGAGAAGACGTGGGGGCAACTTAGTAAAGAATACAAGGAAGATGTTTAGTGCCCTTTGGATTTAATATCCGATACATTATATAATTGTTAAAATGGAGTATGTACATTATAATATTCTTGCAGGTAATGCTCGTAGGTATAGAAACCTCATTGCTTATTTTAATTTTATAATCAATCATAATTAATATTTATGTAGTATGGTGTTAATATTATCTAATGTCCCCAGACAATCAAGTCAGTGAATTGAAATGTCATTAAGTTATTGAACTTACGTTAGTTATTGCTAAGTTCGCCTCACCACTTTTGAACTTTGGAATGGCAGGAGACGGCCACGATAACGATGCTCCGGTAAAAACAAATGTTAATGACGCTGTGGGAAGAAAATTTATTCCAGTAATATTAATTTGAGTACATTGCATGTTACGAATCGAAGCATAGCAAGGAATTATTGTCTATTTACATTATTACCGTGGCATTGTTGAGCGATAAAAATATAAACAATTTTCCCGCCAATTTTATATAGGTATCAGGTAGGTATGTCACATATCACTTACCGCAAATACCAGCCAAGTATTGTATTTTCCTGTTATTTCCCTTCATTTTGTATACTTGAAATGTTTGAACACATGTTTTCTGATTAAAATATTTTTATTTATGGTATGTCACGTTAACTAACGTTTGTTCATTTAAACAAATTGAATGTATCGTGTTTTATGATGAGTATGACTCTAGGAGCAACTGGCGAATAATCAACTATCATCGTATGATTCGTATGTAGTGTAGGTATTGTAATCATAACGTCATCGCCTTTAGTTGTTGACTGCCAGATAAAATTAGATAGTAAAGATCACCAGACATGCAACACTGCTTTGAATTAGGAGTTACCTGGTTTTTTTAAATAATTCCTAAACTTATAAAATTAGTAGGTAATGAGTAAGGTGAATAACATTTTAATACTATCAAAGAAGTAATATTACTAATACATTTAAAAAACTGGTGTTTTATTTATGACCTCTGGTGACCTATCAACAGGCCCTATGCCCCAATGCTATACTGTGGTGTTAATTACATAAATTATCAAAGACCTAGCTAAGCCACCTTTTAGGTCAATTATGATTCATTTATTACTGTAAACTTATTATTAATGTAAACTTATTTGTTATTTATTAATGTAAACTTATCTTTATAAATTTTAAGTATGTATAATCTAAAATTTAACTTAAAAAAGTTAGATATTTTTCGTATTGATATAAATCCCATTAATTTGTTATTGAGGAGAGGTCAGAACTGTCCTTTTTTAAATCAAGTGATAATAACTGTAATTATACTGATTTAGAGGTGGGAGAGGGTAACAGCTAATAAACAGTTGACATTATTTCTTAAATCAATAAATTCAATAAACAAATAAATAATAAAAATTTTTAGCAATCACTCAATCAAATAACCATTTAAAAAATTATATTATCATTTATTATATTAAAATGGTGTAAAACTAATAATTTCAGCTTAGGGATACTTTTAGTGAGGCTCAAAATCTTCTGGCATTGCTTCTATGACTTTTCTCATTTGCATTGCTACCATTGGATTATCAGTACATATGTCTGTAATACTGTAAGGTGGTAATAGACTTGCATTCCCAAATATAATCTTCTCATCTTCCTCCAACACTGGCAGAAGATTCCATTTTAGCCAAGCAATTACTTTATTCTTTCTTAATAAAATGTCTTGTGGGGATTCTGTCGTTACCAATGTTCTATCTGGTGGCCTAATGTTTGAAATTGGTTCAGTTTGTTTTATGTCAGTTATTGCATGTCCCGGTATTAATACAGTTTTTATACTGTCTGCTTGAGGTACTGATAAAAAAATGCTGAAACATAAGAGATAAAAGTTTAGTTAAAATTTTATGTTTTTAGCTTTTATGATACATTAGGTATATTTCAAATTGGTTTATATTAATGAACTTATTTTTCTCCATATACATTTAAATTAATATGTAATGACCATCCAACAGTCTCAGGTTAATGTTGTAGCAACCTCAATCCCAGCGCCAATCAACACATAACTAACAACAGGTGTTTTTCAAAATCGATACTAGTAAGCAAGTACTCACAGATTCTACTTAGGAAGTTGGTGGGTAATATGAGGGGACAGTTTTTCATAATCAGTCTTTTGGAGTTTTCATAATGTGTCCACTCTCTTCAACCTATTGCAGTCCACTGCTGGACATAGGTCTCACCCATACTGCACCAAATATTCAGGGATATCTGGCGCAGTATGGGTGAGACCTATGTGGACCAGTCCTCCGCTTTTTAAATGTGTAGTCACTATCAGATAAGCAAACAAGGTGATTAAATACATCTAAAACGTTAAAAATGTCAGTAAGTTCAGTACAGTATAAGTTACCATTTACATTTAAACAACAATTGCTTCATTACAATATCTGAGCAAATGCTTGTCAATAACATCTATACAACTTTTCAATAATATCTGAACACTGATTACATCAAGATGACATTATGAAAATGTGCACAAAAAATTTTGTGTTTGTTTCATATGATGAAACTTATGTTTAAAAAATCGGCTAAGTGCGAGTCAGAGTCGCCCCTTATGGGTTCCGGAAGCAAATAACAACAAAAATATTTACAAATTAGAAAAAAGTGTTTTGCAGTTAATGAAGTATAAAAAGTACTGGGAACAAAATGACGTTCAAACCAATTTTTGAAAAGGATTCATTTTAATATAGGGACTCATATATTGATACAAATGAAATGTAAAATATATAAGAAACCTCAACACTATTTTAAAGCCTTTACATTGATACCCCATTCATATGGGTTTGAAGAAAACATTTTTGTGAGTTTCAAAGTGTTAAGTCCCCCTAAACTCCAATATATATTTTCTTGATGTTTGTTCTTTACATAAAGAATGTTCAGATTTTCTTGAAAATTTATTTGTGTACATGTTATTGACAAGCATTTTCCTAGATATGAATGAAGCGATTGTGTTTAGATGTTAATGGTAACTTTTACTATACAGAACTTATTGACATTCTAAACTGTTCAGGTGTATTTGTTCACCTTGTCTGCTTACATATATCTGATGGCGACTGTACAAAAAATATAACGAGTTTACCTGAGAGATATAGGGTCAACCGAATGTACAAAGCCACTAAACGAAGTATTTTTAATAAGATAAACTTGAACATGTTTATCAATTAGGGAAAGTAATCCCTCTGGGTTCTGTTTCAATGAGCCGAAAGATGCTATTATGTTGGAAACATCCATTGGATATTATTAATGAAATAGAAATGGTGAAATTTATAAAATTTATTGTTTTCGGATATTGACAATCAAAATTGTTGAGCGAATTTGACATTTCATTCTTTTTCTTTTACTCGTTCCTTTTTCTATCATTTCATTTGAACCAGGCTGAGGTCTTGGATAATACTGCCTCGTCATTAGTAATTATTCTTTCGTTACATTAATAAAGAAATGAGTGATGAACATGATGATGATGAGTAATGATCACGACAACGATGTATGATATATGAATACCCTACAAGTTTCAGCAAAGATGTGGGATTTCGTTTGCCAACACTTTAACTTGTTCACAAACACATAATGGTTAATAATCCACCAGTATTACACATTAACATTTGATTTAACACTAATACATAAATAAATAATAAATATCCACTGACTTCACACAGCGTCAGCATCTAGCCCCAAGTTAGTGTGAAACCTTTATTATAGGTACTAAATAACGGATAAACATAGTTATATATTTTTTTGTAAATACATACATATTATACATAGAAAACACACAGACCATGACAAACAGACATTTTCATGCACACAAATGTTTGTACTGCTAGGGACCTAGGCGGGCCTTTGTTTGCAAAGTAGAAGCGGAAAAAACTTAATTATTTACATCATCACATTAGAAACCTCGAAAAGTATTTCTCCCCTATTAAATGGATGTTATTATACATATAAACCTTCCTCTTGAATCACTTAATCCAATAAAAAAACCGCAATAAAATCTGTTGCGTAGTTTTAAAGAATTAAGCGCACATAGGGAAAAGTTACTCTGTTTTATAGTAAGTGGTGATAGTGTATTGTTATTTTCACTTTAATAATTTTGAATATATAAATTCAAACTGTTGTGGATTATTAATTTTTACCATTAAGTGTTCGTTCCGAAGTAAGTTTGATACTCCCTAAAGGTCCCTACAAGATTTTTCAAAATAATGTACTAATTATAGTACACATTAAAAAAGGTCATTAAAAGTCTATAGAAAACTCCGCGATGGTACCTATATGTTTATTTCCTATGGATATCCCACAATTTTTTGTCATTTACTTTTACGACAAATAAAATGTCCGAGCCCCTTGACACATATTATATTTATGACGTCATCAAAAGGGTACAAAATCCATAAATTATGTCTATGACAAAATCAAAAGCACGAGCATAGAAAGTTCTTCTAGTTAGTTAATTGGATATCCTAAACTCAAGGAGACAGAAACATTTTAAGACGTAACCTTATTTATTATTATCATACCTACATTTTTAATCGGTTAATCCTTTATCAAGTACCTTAAATAGCACATATTTTCGGTCCGCTTTGCATTGTATCAGGGGAATACCCACATTGTATGATTTCTATATAGACAGATAAACCTAGTCTCAACCTTAGCCCATTGTAACAAGGTCAGATTTTGTATGTAGGTAGGCAGTTATCGTATTGACAGTAATGTCAGTGCTATTTTTAGCTCTATATCTCGCCGACTTGTCGCCGACCGTTAACAACTTCAGAGGTGTTCTGTATCCGCTGTATTTACAACGATATATTATTATTTCATAAATTCAATAGGATAATCTCAGGTAAGTTTACAATTTGATGTATTAACCTAAAGAACATTAATTCTAATGATAAAATTTCAAAACCGTATGTATAACACTATCAGTATAAATGTTTGTTGACGTTAGTTTATTAGCTACAACTTATGTTGATTTTTGAGTTACGGAACTAAAGTCCAGTTGTGAAAAATTAAAGTGTATTGGATTGGATTGAACATTTTGGAGAAAAGTTGAAGTTGACTAATGTAGGAGATGTCAAGTTGTTTTTGAGAGATCCGCGACTATTTATATGTTAGGTACACTTTATTATGCCGATAACCATAGCCGTTAAGTAAGTTTTAATATGATAATAAGAAAAAAAGAATCCTTGTCGAAAGAGACCTCGTATAGTCAACAGCAACTCTGAAAATGGTCACGGGCTCGGAAAGCAATCATCCAATCATGCATTTATTTATTTTTCCAATACACTCCTGTCGGGAACTAGGAAACTTGCATTTTTCGAACGACTGTATTAAGCCATGCATTGAAATAACGATAAAATTTCATTTGGTGGCGGGTGGGTAGACCGATGGGATCCGTAGTGAAATTGGACACCATGTACATAAAATATTCAGAAACCGGTTGTATAGGCACTGCTAATGTTGCTATGGAAAATCTATTGTCGGGAGTTTTTAAGCTATAGGTGCCGTATAATAAATGATATTTAATGCATAACATAATGCGTGTTCAATTACTCTGCCAGAGCGTTTGGACGTGTTGGTGGTGGAGACAATAAACTCTAACGTTGTTACTGTGGGGTCCTGACAGTGTCCGGCAGTGCCACTGCCACTGACCATAAAAGATGTACCTACTGATACCGAATAAAAATTCATTTATTTTTCCAAAAACTAAACCCTAGTACAAAGCCTGTCAGTGCCAGCAACTGACTCCTTGATCATTCATCTCATCGCACTGAAACTGTTGACGTACAACATTCATCCCAACGCTTCCTATCACTTCCTTCTAAGTAAGCCTAAATATCGTATTCGTCTAATCTAATCTCGTGCAACTTCGCTAGTAGTGTAGCGGACAGGTTACAATGTGTCCCTACAAGGCAAATAGTATGTAATGTGAAATAATTTCCTCCGTGGTCTCGTGGTCACTGCGTAGGATTAATATCGTTACGTGACCCGCGTCGTGGGTTCAAATCCCACGGAGGAATCGCACAGTGTGAAGTCACTTTGTGTCTTCTCATTTTGGTGCCCGGGCCACGGGCCCACGCAGTGGGTTTCTCCCTATAGCTGTGTTCCCCGCGAGGGATGTTATAGATGTATTTTGTTAAATGGTTGAGACATCGGCTACTACACCAAGGTTTCCTTGGTCTTCGATTCCCGGGCAGTATAAATATTTGTGTGCATGAACATGTCTGTTTATATTGGTGTGGGTGTTTGTATGTATAAAATACAGGTGAATTTCAATTGTTGGCATCCATTCGACTATAGTACTCATATTATGGCATCTTTTTATGGTAACCTTATACCATATAGATTTATCATAAAAGTTTTACAAAATAAATGATAAAAAAATCGATAATTTATTTTGCATAATGCGATAATTTATTTCACACTACTTTATTTAGTCACCATTGAGAAATTTATTTAGTACTTTACTAAATAATTTTCTCAATGGTTTGGACTGTTGCTCTCCTACCGGGAGGGCTGAGGTTCAAATCCCAGACACGTACCAATGTGTTTCCGAATTTTCGAAAAATATATGTAAGTTATCCGACGCTCTTACAGTGAAGGAAAACATCGTGAGGAAACCTGCTCACGCCTGCGAAGAGATTCAATGGTTGTGCGTGAAGTCGTCCAAGGCGACGACTAAGGCCTAATCACCCTATACGGGTAGGGCTCGTGCCCCTCGGTGGGGACGTTTAGTGAGCTGATGATGATATCAATCGTAAAGTGTTATACATGATTATTAAGGTTAGAAATATTTGATTTTTGTATCAATATATTTGCCTCCGATTTGGGGATAGACTTTTTAAGGTTCCGTAGCCAAATGGCAAAAAACGGAACCCTTATAGATTCGTCAAGTCTGTCCGTCTGTCCGTTCGTCCGAATAATACAACCCCTTTCTTCTCCGAAACTATAAGCACTACTCTATTCAAACTTTGTAAATATATGTATTCTGTGAACCGCTATTAGGTTTTGACAAGAAACTTGAAAAAATAATAATATATTTTGGGATTCCCCATACATTGAACTGAAACTAAAAAAAAGTTTTTTCATCGAACCCTCCGTGTGGGGTATCAATGTGTAGAACTTAAAAAGTGATATTAAGGTTTCTAATATATATTTTTTTATAAATTGAATAGTTTGCGCTAAAGAGACACTTCCAAAGTTGAAAAAATTGTGTCCCTTCAGTCCTCCCCTAGTTACCTATTGCCACGTGGACCGATCTCCTGCAGTGGACATCTATCTGCTACCCGCCACCTTAACCGGTTTATTGGTTAATCTGATGGGAGACCCCCTGCGCTTCTAACCCCGTTACGTGGGCGCCACTCGAGTACCCTTCCGCCCCATCAGCCATCGGTTCTTTTTATTCCATAATATGTGAACGGGACGGTCAGTTCGCTCACCTGGTGTTAAGAGATACGCCTAACCATGACAGATAAGGTGTTGAAAAAAATATTAATAATAGTAGGTATTCCTTTAGTCGTTATTTTTCGTCAATACCGCCCTGTGCCCGACACCCGAGGCGACAGATGTTAGGTCTCTTATACCCGGTTATTTAAGTGTGTGCTCTCATCCCGAAACAAGTGCAAAACATTTCTATTTTACGGGGCGATATCTGGCACTGCGGTGGTACCTACCTAGACGACTCAGTAGTTCTACGCACTATGTATCCCGCCCTGCTTCGCGCTATGGCTTACCAATCCTGTGTAGCCCACGTGATTGTCGTTCATGCTAGTACTCCTATGGATGTTCTTGTTCTGTTTCTTATCACGGAGGGAATCACCTAACATAGCCCTTTCCATAGACGACCGATCTTAAGCCTATTTAACCGGTTTCGCTTCCGTAAGTTATGACTGGCAACACAAAATAGTCAAAGACCTTTGTCTTGAGACAGGTATTTTATTTTACTTGCCATATGAAAAATATATTAAACCTCAAAGTGAAATAGGAGTATAATAGGTACACTTTTCGGTCATGATTACGAAATAAAGGCAGTGAAACTAATAAAGTTACCAATATGCAAGATTTAACAGCCTTACACCCGTGGTTTCGGGTGACGGGCACAGGGGAATGTTACATAGTTTCAACAAATATTGGTTTCCATCAACACATCAGACTGTCGAATCACAGTACACATTTATCAACTTATCAGTATATTGATAACTGTCTCTCAATACCTACATAATGCTTTAAAGCCATTGATAAAATATAGTACAAAAGA
The DNA here is from genome assembly GCA_019425675.1 of Leucinodes orbonalis. Taxonomy (NCBI): domain Eukaryota; kingdom Metazoa; phylum Arthropoda; class Insecta; order Lepidoptera; family Crambidae; genus Leucinodes; species Leucinodes orbonalis. The sequence continues at coordinate 31,405 of PQWD01005567.1, forward strand.
ATATGCTTTTTAAAATCATTGTTTAAAGCCAAATATTTAAAAGTCGGTTAATAACTAAATCTCTATTTTTTACATATTTTGCTGCTTTATAATTTCATGACGTACTTATGGCGGTGTGTGTATAATTAAAAGTTGTTTTCTGACTTGTTACAGTATGGCCACTGCAAGAGCTAATAAAAAGTAAGTAAGAAATAGATAACTTCGTCCTGTCTTTATAAACATGAGGTGTATTTTGTTTGACTGACCGTGTATATGTTTAGGTACTTCATTAACACGCTTTTATTAGGTTAAATAATCTTGTTTGTATGAAAATGCTGTGAGAGTGTATGCTGTGACCTGTCTGTCTGTTTGTTTATTACGCTTTCACGCCTAAACGGCTGAACGGATTTTGATTACATTTGGTATGGTGGTAGATGGTCACCTGGAGACGGACATAGGCATTTTTTATCTAAATCTAACTTCCCTCCCTAAAATGGGAGGTGGAAGTTTGTAAAGACCATTCAGCAATTTTTAAGATATCTAAAAAATTATATGCAAACTATTTGTCGCTGACAAAATTATGCATCATCCTTTATTGGTACCTAAGCAAAATCCATATCAAGATGAGTAAATCCATACGAAATTCTCTTTCTTAGGGTCGCGGTCGTAGCGATTGACCTGCCAGAATGTCCAGTGTGTTTGGAAATCATGTCAGCGCCGATATATCAGTGCCAATCTGGACACAGTCTTTGTAGAGTATGTACGGAGAATTTGTGCCCACCCATCTGTCCCATCTGTCGCCAGCAAATGACGCAAATGAGGAATTGGCAACTCGAAGATATCGTGTCCAAGGTAATTATTAATTATTTGTAAGTATCTACTTATAAAAAGCGTCGGCGACTGGTGAGTGTGGACTGGTGTCTTCCGATCTGGAAAGCGTATGTTCAAATCCCGCCACATACCAATTTGTTTTCGAAGTTTTGAAATTTAGGTATATGTACGTTATCCGACGCTCAAAACGGTGAAATCAAACGTCGTGAAGAAACCTGCGTACACCTACGAACAGATTTGAGGAAGTGCGTGAAGTTGGCGTATCCGCACTGGCCCACGCGAGTGGACGACTAAGCCTATTAATCCTATACGGGTAGTCTCGAGCCCCTCGGTTTTATCAGCTAATGATGTAAAGTACTGAAAAGCTGATGATGAATATGTAAAGCTGATGTAAAATACTTATGTAAAGTCGTGACCTATGATTCTTGATTAACCGGAGAAAATTAGTGAAATTAGATGTAGACGACCAAACGTAGAGTGTCCGTAATCAAGGGTTTATACTTTTGTCCTTATATCATGTGTTGCTAAACGTGTAAATTAATCAACCACCTTCTTAATGCTGGGGCCACACTTACGGCTAACGTTTAACCTTTTACCGCCAGGATTCTATACAAAATAGAAAAAAAAATTTTTTTTAACTTGCATATATCCATCAGCGGCGGCAAAAGGGTTAATGCCTATTAGCGCGATAATTGTTGCGATAAGTTATTACACGTTAAAACTGCCAAATTATCGCGTCAAGAGGTGGTTAATGTCGTTTCCCGTTAGTGTGGCCCCAGCATTAATCCCGGCTTTCCCACACAATAGATATGGGGAGAGTAGCCTGCTATGCGGATTGGCGGTGTTAATGACTACCGTCCTAAGATAATAGCCGTCTAAACATCCTTTAATACAGCACCCAAAATAATGCTATAAAAGTAACATTTCTTATATTAATAATATTACAAACATAGTGAAATTACCGGGTATAAGAGACCTAGCACCTGTTGTCTCGGGTGACGAGTGCTATATGGCATTGATGGAGAATAATAACTGTTGATTAGTAATTGGTCTCTATCAATGCCGCTCTCTCATGGTCAGGAGTATCACTTACCATCAGGTGAGCGTCCGGAACGTCCTGAAACTTCGTAACATAATAAAGCGACACTCCAAGCTTATTTATATGTAATAAATTTATTACAGGCCCAGGTTCCGTGTCCCAACAAAGCTGATGGGTGCGTGTACAAGATGGTGGCAATGGACATCGATGATCATCTTAAGGAGTGTATTTTCAGGCAGATGGACTGCCCTTTGGGGGCAGTTTTCGGTAAATGCTCCTGGAATGGTAAGTTTCTTTGGGTATATAAGTTACTTATGAGTATTTCTATGGCTCACTCCCGATAGCTTTGCTGTGCAGGAAGTTATAGGCTAGGCTGATGGTGCTAATGTTTTCTATAAATAATATAAGATATTCCCCTGCAGTGAAATGTAGCCTCTTTGTTATCTGGCGTGTCAGATTACTTAATACCAAATATAAAACACGCTTCCAGCTGATGCGACGTGACCAGCGCACCGCGCGGTACAACATTACTTTATTTTCCAAACTGTAGTTTATTTTTCTAAAATAAAAGTAGCCTAACTTTTTCCCTATTACAACATTGAAGTGTCTGTTTGTAATATTTATTCAATATTACAAACAGACACTTCAATGTTATTAGTATGTTTAGATATACATACATATTCGTATAAGTATTTTTATCAATTATTAAGCTCGTGGGGGGCTACTTTTTACTCTTTTAATATTTGTGCTCTTTCATCACCATTATCATGTGAATCATTATTGTCATATATTTTCACTGCTGGACGAAAGTTTCAAGACATGTGGAAATCTATTACATATAAATAGAATTGGAGTGTCTGTTTGTAATATTGAAATAACAATTGTTTTCTTCACGCATATGATGTACGGTAGGTACATAATGCGAAAAAAGCATTTTTTAAAATTTTTTGTCTGACTGTCTGTTTGTTCCGGATAATCTCTGAAACGGCTGGATGGATTTGGACGGGACTTTTTTGGCAGTGAGCTGATGTAATAAGGAAAATCATAGGCTTCTTTTATCTAAGACAATACTTTTTATTTTGGAACAATCAAGCAATTTGTTTCTTCAATCAAATTGGTTTTACCGCGCGGTGCCCGCGCATCGAGTTACTTGAAGCGATTTAGGTTATGTTTTATTGCAGGAGAATATCTTATAACGCGGGTAACACCGCGGGGCACAGCTAGTTATTAATATTTATTGAAGTCTTACTTTTTTTTCAGGTAAGCTTAGACAGATGATGGATCACTTCAAGGAGCGTCATCCTAATAATTGCAATATTACCAGCGATACCGATGTGATCCTTAACAACATCAATGTAAACGAAGACGAACGTTTCGTCTATTTGTTAGCTCAGGGCAAATTACTCTTTATATTGACGGCGAAGATTGACACTTTGCAAAAAATGGCCTATTGGACCATCCAACACATAGGCGGGAAGAGAGCAGCGCACCAACATATTTACGAAATACACATAACGAGTGGAAACGATTCGAGGAAAAAAGTAGTTTTCATTGAACACTGCTTCAACGATGCAATCAAAGCGGACGAAATTTTTCGTTTGGGTAAATGCGCTGTTATACCATTAAATGCGCTAAAGCATTTCTTATTAGACAAAACTATGTATTTCCGATTTTTCATTAAGAGGGTCCCACCGACACAAAAAAAGACTGCAACTGGGGACGACAATACAGGTTCAAAACCTGAACCTAGAAATGGCCCCCGTGGACCAAATGGTGCGGCCCCCAAAGGTCCCGGCCCCAAAGGCCCCGGCCCCAAAGGTCCAGGCCCTAATGGACCTGGCCCCAAAGGACCTTTTTCAAAGGGAACTGGACCTAAAGGACCGGGATGTAAGGGTCCAAGTGCAAAAAAGCCAAATAAAGTATAAAATCTGATATTTTGGGTCACTTAATTAGCTATTCAAATACCTATTAATTTTGAAGGTAAGCTGGTTAAGTACATGGGTTTAACTTTAACTTACGATGGCACTATCCGTTAGCGAGGCCTACCATGGTCAACATTTTCATTGGGTTTTAGGGTTCAGTAGCCAAAAGGCATAAAAACAGAACTCTTTAAATTCGTCCTGTCTGTCTTTCTGACCGTCCGTATATGAAACCCTTATTTCAGAGACTGTGAAACCCTATAAGGTTTTGAAAAAATATTGAAAAATAATCAATATATTTTTGAGTTCCCCATTGCACTGAAACTCAAATTATTATTTTTTCATCGAACCTACACATATAGGTTACCAGTGTGTAGGTCTTGAAAAATGATAGAGCTTTTTAATATATTTTTTTTAAATATAATATTTTGCGCGAGAGACACTTCCAAAATGAAACCCCCGCCCCCTCCTCTAACTTCTCCAATTTGGGATTGATATTACTAAACTATATATAATGTTCATTACCATCAAATCTAAAACGACGAAATTTGGTTGGAATGATAAAAATTAACACATTTCTTTTAAGAAATTCTTTAACCTCATTTCGTTCAAGCTAAACTGATAAATGCCTACATACCAGTTAAGGAGTGAAGTATTTTAAATTCATAAAAAGTTTAGCGCGCCGTTCGTGTGTTTGCTTACCTCTGACAAAACTAGTGTAGGTATGTGCTCATGGAAAATATTAAGTTCATGGTAATAATAACTATAACCAGAACTTTAGACACATTTTTGTGACCGTGTAATCAGTTAAAAACCCTCATATCAGATGAGGGTTTTCAAAATACCTAATGTATTTTTGTAACTTTATTCTGAGTGAATAGAATAAGGTTCTATTTATGGTGGCAATATATCTGCTACTACCTGGGAAAGGGCTAATTCGTATAGGATCTATATACTATACTGGTCCTATACGGTTTGATACCATAGCCTGCCTTACCTACTTTTGCTGTAGAAGATAAAGCTAGCTGACTTAAGGTTATAAGTAGATATATGCTATTATACTACACGTTATGGGGCCATTTACATTAATATGGATTCGGTGTGAGAAAGAAAATAAAATTGTGACGAAGCAATATTTTTCGCATCATATGATTAGGAGAGCCAACAAAATGCACGAGGCTCGGAGGAATAAGACACTCCGAGGAATGAGGCGACCATATTGTTATAAAGTTTGATTTTGCTAACCAACAGAGAATTGAGATAAATTTATATCAATGGCTATTAGTTGTTAGCGTTACATTAAATTAATCAAAACCACGCTTGGTCGCTCACCAAGGGCCTCTTGAATAGACTCAAGGTTGCTCAGCGTGCTATGGAGAGGGCTATGTTAGGTAGACACCTAACATAGCCCTCTCCATAGCACCTCTCTACGCGATAAAATCCGAAACGAGGATATCCGTAGGAGAACTAGGGTGACCGACATAGCCCAGAGGATTAGCAAGTTGAAGTGGCAGTGGGCAGGGCACATAGTGCGTAGAACCGATGCCGATGGGGCGGAAAGGTTCTCGAGTGGCGTCCACGTAACGGAAAGCGAAGCGTAGGCCGACCCCTAACCAGATGGACGGATGATCTGGTTAAGGTGGCGGGTAGCAGATGGATGTCAACTGCAAGGGATCGGTCCACGTGGAAATCATTAGGGGAGGCCTTCGTTCAGCAGTGGACATAATGATGAATGATGAATCAAAACCAAATATGTCTGGGCAATATGGATTAAATGGTTTGCCTGGTGAAGCTATGCGGCCGTCATATATCTAATATTTAATACCTACGCGATATTATAAATGCCTGGTGTCATAAAGTTAAAAAGTAGGTACTTCGAATACGCTGTATGTGTTTTATGTTTATTTACATGTGTGGTTATGGCTTTGAACAAAAAGTATTGTTTCGTATTTAAAAATACCCACCCCCATAATACATATTGTTAGCAACTAACTAGATTTAATTAGTGGTTTAAATTTTCGTGATTATGTATATGGTTGGAGGTCCTAAATGTGCATAGTATAATGATACCTGTTGATGCTAATGACATCAATTACAATGTAAAATCATCCTATCGTTGAGCACCTTCAAGTAATCATTTTTGAACTTATCATTTAGGCCTTCAATTGCTTATAGTTTTTAACTCTTTGGCCGCCAATGACGCCTTCAGGCGCCAGACAATAGATTTTATATTGTTTCGTTCCTGGCGTTCAATGGGTTAATATTAGTGGAATGTTACTGTAGATATCAATGATAATCCACGAATCGAAATAGTACTTCTAAACATAATAGAATACTATCTACAACATATACAAAAAATGAAGGTTCAAACTCTAATTGATAAAATATCGCTTAATTGAGTACCTACTAAGACTCAAGTAAGATGATAGTTACATTTATTGCTTCTTTGGCTATTATATTATTGTTTTAGTTAAGTATTTACCTTGATTAAGTTTCATATTATTCCTTAATTTTGTCAATAATAAAATGCATACCTTATTATTAAAGTTTTATTTGTTTTCCTATGTAATACCTAGAAGTAGGTACCTACACTCAGGACTTCAATCTGAATTCCTTAACTAACATTTTCAAGATATAAAATGACTTTATATAGTTAGGCTTTCCGGATTCTAATTGGATTCTATTGGTTTTTTTGCATTTAATCCAGTGTAGAAATATACTCTGGGTTTTGATAAAGCTACCATCACCTAAATTGCAGACAAGCACTTGATAGCAAGGCAAAACAAGAATAAAATTAAGGTATAAAACATTAAAAAAAAAACAAGTTTTAATTAAATACGCTAAAAAGAATAAACCTTACACTAAAACTTATACTGTTAACTTAACGTCACTTCAAATTAAACACATTTTTTTAAAAGATAGAATGACTCAAGAGGATGTTTTATATGTTTACATCCATTAAATTGTGGAGAAATACTGTTGGAACCAGGGGCGAATCGGGGTCGCTAGTTAGTTTATTTAATAATAATAAGACCTCCTCCTCCGACGCGAACGAACTGTGAAGTATAATGTCGTCAGATTTCGTTGTTGTCATTTTTATTTCATGTTAACTAAAATTTGGGTTCAATCGAATGTGTATGTGGAATAATGGTGGATTATTAACCATTAAGTATTCGTTAACAACTGCGAGTCTTGGCAAATAAAAAATAAACGGACAACGGTCAGTTTGAGTTCTCTCAAGAAATCCGTCCAAGGTTTCATTAAAAGCCCACATTTTAAGTGATACTTAAGAGAAAAAGGGTTCATCATGTTCATCACTCATCCATACTTAATATTATAAATGTGAAAGTATCTCTGTCTGTCTGTCTGTTTGTTACGCTTTCACGCCTAAACGGCTGAACGGATTTTATTGAAACTTGGTATGTTGATAGAAGTTAACCTAGAATAGGTTTAAGGCTACTTTTTGTCCCGTTTTAACCCCCCACTTCCCTAAAAACGGGGTTGGAAGTTTGTATGGAACATTTTTGTGTATGACGACGCAGTCTAGATTTATATTTGTTTCGGAAATGGACTCCAAAACTTTTTAAGGTCGGCGCGGGATTCCTATATATAGTGATATAAATATTGATACATATATATAACCCCAAAACTTTTTAAATTGGGGGGAGGAGGGGATCCTTTGTAAAGTGATACATATATATAAATAAATGTATATATATTTTTTCAGAAATATATGTATGTATATGTATACATTTATTTTCTAATTTACAAACTGTTTACAAGATAGAAAGCTAAAAATAAGTATGATGGCTATTTGTCATGAACAATAAATCTTCATATTGAAGTTCTTGCAAATCGGCCCTTAAAGCCTAAAAAAGGGGTAATTTATATTTGACTTTTCCCAGTTTTTAAGGTGAAAAGGAAAAAATTGATATGCGAAGCGAAAAAGAAGAAGAAGAAGCAGTGTTGCAGTGTAAAAAATATTCTGTTTTCGTTACCAGGAAAGTGGAGCCATGTTATCCCGAATTTAACGCGAGCGAAGCCGCGGGCAAAAGCTAGTTTTAATATAAATTAAAGACTTCTTATGGACAAGGAAGTCTAGTATATGATCTTAGCCTGTTCCTAATGAAAAGAATGAAAAAATATTAACGCACTAATAATGACGTAAGACGTTTATTTATTTACTTCCACAAAGATATCATTATTACTTATCTAATGCTAATACCGACATAAAAAAACTATTATTATGAATTAATTGTTTTAGTCGGAATAATCAAACTCAAGAATAGTTCCTATTATTGAGCAGTGTATTCCTTAAAAAAGTTAAACACTATTAATTCATAAAAGTATACTAAAAGGCGCTCTTCACTCTAACATTTACCGTATCTATTATGACTACTAAATCAATTATCACGGTAGATCTACGATCGGATACCGTAACTAAACCTACGGAGTCTATGAAAAAGGCAATGGTTACTGCAAGTCTTGGAGATGATGTTTATGGCGAAGACCCGACCGTGCAAACTTTGCAAGTTAGAGTAGCAAATTTACTAGGCAAAGAAGCTGCACTGTTTGTTCCTTCAGGCACTATGGCTAATCTAATAGCAGGTTCATAATAAGAAACTTTTTAATAGACACAATTTTGTTTGGGTAATATAAAATGTCAACTTTTTTCAGCTATGGTACATTGTAATAAAAGAGGCTCGGAGCTACTGTGTGGAGATCAGTCTCATGTGTATAAAAGAGAAGGTTAGTGTACATATATGTATAGCCACTTTGGAGATGTGGAGTAATAAAATCATGTCTAAGGGAATAATAAGCTTGAAGGTCATTTATATGAGTCTCGGAGTAACTAGACTAATTACTCTGAGATATGAGTGTATTCACAGATTAAATATTCCAAAAGTTAGAAACAAAATATATGTCATTATGTTATTGAAATATTTTCACATATATCACCTGTAATACTATTCTAGTATATTCTTGATACACCTATTAATTCAACTTTTTTTGTTATTTAAATTACAAAAAAAAAATTTTGCTGTAAATTACTTGAGGTGTAATAAAATTACTATAAGTAGATATGATAGGAACCAGCCTATAGTTTTCAAAATTTATCATAGCTGACTACTGAATTAATTTAAAATTTTAGGTGGTATTGCTCATTTAGCAGGTGTACAGATGGCACCACTGCAAAATCTGGCAGATGGGACATTTGATTTGGAAGAATTTAAAAAACATGTCCAAGGTTCAGACATACATGAACCAATCACAACAATGGTGTTTACAGAAAATACTCATTCATACTGTGGAGGGAAAGTATGCATTTGCACTTTATTCCAAACAAAAGTTATATTCTCATTGATATATTTATTACATTTCAATAAGATTTACCAACTTTGCATTTGATAATACACTATTTATTGCATTCACTGTCAGTTTGTCAAGTTAGTGGTACTACCAGATATATTCCAGATAGCTTTATTTACGTATACACTTAATATTGTCCTAATCTCATGCATGATGATAACCATAATCCCTCCTTAAAGATCTGGCTTCCTAAGATATGGTATCTCACCCATCATAAAATCACCCACACTGGTTTAAAATTTCTAAACAGGATTTTCATAATAACCATCTTATTTCAAAATGACACAACATAAGAATATTTGCATTTCTTCTCAGGAGAGTATCAAACTAACAAATCATGTTTGTTAAGCCAGCATGTCATTACCAATTTTAGTGTGAGGGGCTGGTTATTCTGCTTTAGAGTATTACAGGTTCTCTCCTTGGACTGGATGGAAGAACTGGCAAGCATAAGCAAAAGCTATTCAGTTCTTGTCCATATGGATGGTGCCAGACTGTTTAACGCGGCAGAGTACCTTCGTGTAACCCCAGCTAGAATCGCGCGTGACTGTGATTCTGTATCAGTGTGTTTCAGCAAAGGGCTGGGCGCACCAATCGGTTCAGCACTTGCAGGCAGCAGGAGATTTATAGAACAGTAAGTTGAAAGAAATAAAAAGCATTAAAAAAAAATATTTTGGACTTTAATACATGTGTCTGTATTTTTAGAGCCCGTCGTTATCGTAAAATGTTGGGAGGCGGAATGAGACAGGTTGGAGTTCTAGCTGGAGCTGCTATTGTTGCATTAGAAGAGTCCATGTCATCCTTATCTGCCGACCATGCCAAGGCAAAGTTTCTTGCAGAAGGTATAAGCTATTTAGGATAACATTTAAAATGTGTATTATGCTCTTACCCCTCTAGGTTTTAGAAATTAGGAAAAGACACTACAAAGAATACTTATAATAATAATAACTTCTGTCATAGAATAAAACTGAAAAAAAAATAATTAAATAATTTTATTTCAGAAATACAGAATCTCAAAATACCGGACTTTTATGTTGACATTAAGAACCAACATACAAATATAGTTCATGTAAAGATTTGTGATAGTCTTAATGTTTCAAGTAAGAAAATCATTGAACGGTTAAAAAGTGTTAGTGAATCAGAAACAAATGGACTCTGTACAACTCAAGGACTTGGTATAGTTGTGTTAGCAATGCAAAGCCTGATTCTAAAACTATTAAGTTTGTTCTGCATCATGACATAACAGTAGAGGACGTTGGATTTGCTGTTAAGAAAATTGTATTTGTACTAAAAGAAATATACAGAAATGTATCAAGTCAAGAATAACATTAAATGTTGAAAATTGAATTGGTCATTTAAATATGGGAATAAAATTAAATTATGATATATTTTTTAAGTGTTTTTATTTAACCTTACAGCCTAGATGTTCATTTCTTAGCTTTAGCTTCTCGGGTAGCTTTCCTCTGCGCAGCTCTGGCTAATTGTTTTGCTGGTTTAAGGTTACCCTTTTTGCTAAACCTCTGGTTCCTCAAGAATTTGGGGTCCATCTGTAATACAGATATAAAATTTATTGAATAATAATGATAATAAATATCCACAGACAATAACACAGGCTCTGTCTAGGCCACTAAGCATGGGTCATCAGAACTGTTTGCTCATTATAATGCACTTTAACAATACACACTTTATTAAATCTGGACTTTTTCTATTACAAATCCATTTTATGATAACTGTAACTACACTCATTATATGGATTAAATACTAAGGTATTTAGCAGAAGTAATTGGAATTTAAAACCAAGTTCCTCAATAGTAATAGGTATTGAATAAATACATATAAAAAAATTGTGAAAATTAAAACTTAAAAGATGTTTACAAAGTTATTATTCAAAGGAGATATAACCCATAACCATAGTTTACTACTTGATTCTATGATTGCTATTTATATTATTATAGACAAATGTTTAATACTTACACCAAGAGTAGATTCATGCCTAAACTTGGTCGGCTTCTTGATGCCATTCCTATGTGCTTTGCGGTCTGTAATTTAAAAAAACATACTTAGTTTTTCCAAATAAAGGCATTATTATTCAATGCAATACAGCTCCATAATTGATATGAGTTTATTAGACCTAAAACATATTTTTTATTTACATACTTTGGTTATGATTTGTGTGGTTCTTTGACTTTGCCATTTCGATGAAAACTTCGCCTGAAAGAAGAAATAATTTGTTAAATATATGTTTCTACTTTCTGGGTATTATAATTTAGATATGGTTTATGACAATATATTAGGATTAAACAGATAAAATTAGAAATAAACAATAAGACTAACCTAAATTGACAATTAAGAAACTGAAAGAGAAAAAGACAGACAAATTGTCAAATGTCAGACTGTCATCTGTCAGATTTCTAAAGTCACCGACATTAGATTTTTTAAGAGCACGACGCAGTCTTGTGCAGCCCCGTATGCTTCCTCGCATGATTCATATAGTTTTGATGTGATAAAATAATAATATAATATAAAAAAAAAAATTAATTCTAGTATAACACATGTTATACTAGAATTAAATTTAATTAGTACAAAAACCGTTACATGTATAACTTTTGCTCTGGATGAAACAGCCAAGCCATATATTTACTGATTGTGTAGAATTTGTTGAAGTTAGTGTCGGGTAGAGTAAGGCCGCTTAGATTCAGAAGCTTGGTTGGCTCAACTTGAGATCTGATATCTTTTTCTCAGAGCAAGCGTTAGGTGGTCGTCTTGGCAACACTTTACATAAGTATAACTTACTCTTTATGTATAATACTAAAATTATTTGAGAAAATATGATTAAATGAAGTTTTATTAGTTAGTTGTATCAGAGTGACGAGCGGGAACGACCGCTGATGATGGTGATACAACATGATTACAAAAGGACAAATCGAAAGAACCTTACAACTAAATAAAACAAAGTCCCATATCACCGTCACGCGAGATAAGCGAAAAGGCAGGTTGCATTTCCACGCTGAATGGCCAAAGCTGTGTTGACCATGAAATGCGCCAGTCCTGAGTCCTCTGGTTGCCACTTCAACTTGCCATTAGAGCAAAGCCATTTAGTTTTTAAACTTAATTACAGTAGGAGCATTGATATTCAAGCGCCAATTCTAAATCTATGATAAAAGGCCTTTTCACTTGCTCCCCATGGTTCAGAAGTCTCCATTCTAAAAAGTTCAAACTCGGAGTAACTAGACTAGTTACTCCGAGGCTTCAAATATATTTAATGATTAATTCAAGCAAAACTTATTGATGAAAAGTAAAATTGAAGGTAAATCTTAAAAGTATCTTCGATATAACAACTTATTATCATTAAACATCTTCTGGATCCCGAAGAGGCCTCATTCCTCTGATATTGGTAATCAAATAAATTCAAATAAAAAATGTAAAAAATATCGTTGATATTTATCGAAACAAAAATTTTGATATTTCGATTATTTTGCTCTTAGATTAAGCATGTACTAGATGTAGTCATAAGACGTTGCCGCTCTTATATCATTGTAATGGCAATACATGTCATGTTTGTCTATCACACGAATCCTAGTTACGAGTAGAAAGACGGTTGATAGACGTTTGACAACTCTGACGTCGTGTCATTTTGTGGCCTCCAAAGAGGCCAAAACATTACGAGCTGTCGTGCAAATTTTTCAAAGTGTCATAATTTTAATAAATTTTGAAAAGAAATAAGTAAACGTAGAAAAATGTCGTGTTCTGCGGTAAATTGTTCTTCAAGAACCACCAAAGGAGGAGTAAAAGACCCGGAATTATCATTTCATAAGTAAATATTTGACGACATTTTCATTCATATTACGTAGTTGTAATGAGACTTATGGATAAAAACATGTAGTAGTAGACTTTAAATAATGTTAGACATACATTAGCTTGTATTAATTGTAGAAATTACGTCTAAAACAATTAATATTATGCATGAAAATTTAAGGATGTTACATAGTGATGTACTCAACATAGAATTTAATTCCATCGATAGTATTTCTTTAACAGTTTCTTTTATACAATTATTGAATTTTTAGGTTCCCGAAATGTCCACAAATCAGAGAAGAATGGGTTAAAAGTGTAAGGCGTGAAAACTGGGAGCCTACGAAGAACTCCAGGCTTTGCTCAAAACATTTTGAGCAATCCTGTTTCATCGTAGGCTTATCAATAAAAAAACTGAAATCCGATGCAGTACCAACCATATATCTATTATCAAGTGATATATATATATATATATATCACATCAACTTTTCTCAGAAAATTTAAAAACTATAAAAATATTGTTATAATTTTGCAAGAACATATTTGTGTTCTGTAATCCACATTATAATTTTAACAAAAAAACATGAAATAAAAATGTTTTTAGGTCGCATATTTAAACTGAAACTTTTTCATGATACCCACTATTGTGGTATCAATGTAGGTATATGGGTCTTTAAAAATGATAATGAGGCTTTCAGTATATATTTTTTAAATAAAATAATTTTTAAGTTTGAGTTTGTGAGTGTTATTTAAAATTTGTTATTTTACCGTAAAAATATAATATAGTCTATTTAATACCTACCAATAATATTTTGTTTTATTTGTTCCAACATCATCTAATTTTTTACCCAGTAAGACCAAACTTCAAAATATTTGCGTATAAAATTTATTATGGTAACGCTTTATTTTTAATTTTTGTTGCAGATAAAATTAACAGCGTTGCTGTATCTGACTCCATGTTATTTTTAACACAATTTATAATCATCTAATTCTGCAGGTGCGACGACGACGCCCGGCTTAATTCTAGCAATATGTTCGATACCAAGGTCACATCCCTAGTGACGCACACTAATACAAATCTGTAACTGCACACTAACAAAAAATAGACACCGCCTTTCAATATACAGTCTGTCTACCTCATAATATGTCTATGATTTTGCTCAAACTATGGTTACGAGTTACGACCATCTGATCTGACGTGTATGACATTGACATATTTGACATTACAAATCCGATTCGTGTACAAATTTCACTTTGGGTTATCCTTCCATTATTCTGAATTTAGTGCAGTTAATCAGCTTATAAAACTATAATGGTTTTTTTAGAAGGTGAAGCTGGAGACGCAAAGCCTACTTCAGCGGAAGATAATGAAAAAGACGAGTCTAAAAGCTCACCACTTATAAGTTTAGAAAGTATCCTTTTACTATGTATGCACTCATTTCATTGTAATTGCATACTTGATCAATAAAAGAAACAATTCCAAATATAAGCCGCTTTGTAAACTGTTCAAATACGTTATCGATGTGAAATTATTGACAATAATATTTTTTTGGTTAAATACAACCAATCTCTCCAAGACTTTTCTAAATGATGACTTGTTCAGCACTGAATATTTGAATACCAGTCTTAATTCAGTAGTGTTATTGATAATCCATAGTTAATTATCTATTACTATGTTTTTCGAATGATGGTCTATACAAAAAATAAAAAGGAAATAATAATTGCAAATTAATTAATTTCCTAGGATATTCTACTTTTGGCAAGACTACACAAGACATGAAACGAATAGCTTACCAGTATTGAAGAACCGGTAAAAGGAAAATATTTTTGATTAATTGCTTTATTTTGCGAGTCTTAGTATCACTTAATCTTAATTATTTTTTAAATATTTAATCACACAGTAATAAATTAGATTAATATAAAGAAAATGTACAAATTAGTAGTCACACTAAGGGCAAATTATGGGAAATAAATACTAATTTCTCTGCATTGAGAGGCAGAAAGAGGTTGTGTTGCTCTTCATAAATAAGGCCAGCTTCAGAAAATAGTCTCTTGCTATACACACTGCCGCTTGCGGCAGCTAAAAGCTAAGTTTTGACAAACTTTGTTTAATTTGGATATTGTTTGACATGCCCACCAAGAATTAGAGTCGCAATTGTGATAATTAATGGGTTTTGCGATATACAGCTGACTGTCTCCTTGAGTCTTTTTAGCTGGTGTTTTAGATGAACTGCTACTTGGAAGAGTCTTCTTACTCTTCCAAGACATTTTCAAATATTTCAATCAGCCAATTCTCAGCAAATGACGATTGCATGTGTGATAAATCAGGAGTTCATTGCTGTTTCATTATTTTTTTAGAGCAGGAATGTGTGGTATAATTTCAGATATCCATAATAGTCCAGAACTTCTTATTTGAGTAATTTCTTTGAAGGGTTTCAATTCACATTTGACTAACACACAAAAGCCCTCCACTTAAAAGTCTTCACCGGATATCTGACTATCCGGCCAAATAGCTATCCGTTTTATTTATTATACACTAGAGACAAGTTGTATTATTTTACGCCAAAATTTTCTTAAATTGATTAATTGAAATTTTTGTGGTAAATTTATGAATATTCATTTGCAATATTATTTTTCTTTAATTTCAGTTCAATATTGTTCTTCAATATGCGGCAAATACACTGCTCTATGATTGGTCGATATTGACAGTAGCAATCCTTGTGGTCATAGACTTAGGTACAATCAGACTTCAAATATTGTATTTGTTTTCATATATTTGTTTAAACTAATGATTAAAACACATATAATAATTCAAATAAATAACTTTGTTATTTGTAATAATTATAATGTGTTTTATGCCAATACTTGTCTTTATTCTTAATAATATTTATTAATTTCTCCATAGCTTAGTGGAAAATTGGTCACTTTTGTTGGTTAGTCTGATTTTGGCAGGATTCTCACTTGCAGATTGCCGATGTAATAAAAAGAATACTTTTACCTCTATTGATAAGTTCTTAGCAGAACTACTAGTCATTACAACATTTATGATAGACATTTAAGTTGCTAAGCCAAATTGACAACAGGTCAATTATATAAAAAATACTGCAAATAATGTATCATAAAATCCTTAATCCATAAATCAGTCTTCCGCATAACAAAGGATGCTCAGCAGCAACACGGCCTGCGGCATGGAGATTACCAACGGTACCGCGGATATTGCTCGCGTCGTCTTCGTCGCTTACGTAAAGTGCTCAAAATACCACAGGTAAATATATATGCATAGACTTTAAAGTTTCTCGCTCACTCTAATGTACAATCTGAATATCAGCACTTCAAAGAATATAACTGTGCCGTGAAAGCATATGCATGTAGGACCTAAATGGACCCCACAACACAAACATATAATATGTTCATTGTTATGATTGTTGGTTCCTCATG
The DNA here is from genome assembly GCA_019425675.1 of Leucinodes orbonalis. Classification (NCBI taxonomy): domain Eukaryota; kingdom Metazoa; phylum Arthropoda; class Insecta; order Lepidoptera; family Crambidae; genus Leucinodes; species Leucinodes orbonalis. The sequence continues at coordinate 47,770 of PQWD01005567.1, forward strand.
ATCAAAAATATATTTATTCTCTGTACTGTTTTTTTTTATTTTATTATTTTGTGTTAACTAAAACCTTAGACTTAGCACGTCTTTGTCTTGATTTCATTACTTTTTAGAGATAATCAAGCAGCTCCATCGAGACTTGGCTAGATTTTTTACAGAATGTTTTTGGTGGGATACTACTATACACCACTACTTTTGAACTACTACACAAAATTTCACAAAATATGTTGATCTCAGTATCGATTACTATACGATACGATTATTATTCAAATAGTGCAAAGTTATTTGAGTTATTTTTGTTATCCCAAATTGCCTCTCAGTGTGTTCTCTTTCGCTCACACTTCATTGAATTAAAATGTAGCTTCGACGCGAGTTTACCGGGATTTACCTATCAATGAAATTTTAGGCAACCGTTGTCAATATTTTCCAATATTATTAAGCGGCACGCATATCTTATTCGATGTATGTAGTGGTTACTAATTATTATTAATTTTAATGGATAATTTAATATGACAATTATTATTGTTTACGTCATAAATATGATTAGTGATCGATACGCATTCCCCATTTTTGTGCAGTAGTTAAAAAGTAGTGGTGTATAAGGTTAACAGTTCTGAGGGGACCAACCCTTGGAGAAAAAATTCTAATGATTGTCTTTTTGTAAATACATAAAAAATACATTCAAACACCCTGACCAATACAAAGAGACATGTTTGTTGCACAAAAATGTTTGTACTGCCGGGGATCGACTCGGAATCTTTGGTGTAGTAGTCATGTCTCAATTATTACACCATATGGGTCCACATACCACGAGGGAAGTGTTGAAGATTTACAAATATTTGTGTGCAAAGGGTGATGCATAATTTGTTTGTATATAGGGTGATAGACGTCACTACAGGCGGCGTGACGTGACAACCAATCACTTATCGGCCGCCAGTGCGGAGAGTCGCCTGCTGTGTGTGCCCCTACTCCAGGCCGAGCGGGCTTGGGCCCACGCGATGCAGTTGCGCCAGGAAGCGAATACTGAGCCGAGGAAAAAGTTCCACCTTGTCTCTAGATTGAAAAAAGCTGTGGCGCACGCTCAAACATTGCTGCAGCTTTGTGAGGTGAGTGATTTTTAGAAATAATGTAACTGCTTTTTTTTATTATTGAGCTTACCTCAACCGGATGGATCGATGACCTGGAGAAGGTGGCAAATAACAGATGGATGTCAACTGGTGGGGACCGGCCCGCATGGAAATCATGAGGGGAGGCCTTCGTTCAGCAGTGTACATATTAGGCTGTATCAATGATGATGATGAAGTAATTAACAAAGTAGAGAAAAGTATGTATGAAAAGATTGATCGATGTGAAGGTAAATAAGCTAGTTACGTATTTCAAGATATTTTTACTTATTCTACTAGTCTGGACGCTGAGACGTCTAATATCAAAGTTCAAATTGACTTATTAACTATTATTATGATTTTTGTTTAAAAAGTGTCACGGTGATTGGTTAAGTTGTTTTCGCGTGAAAGCGTAACAAACAAACGGACATTCGCTTTAAAATATTATTAGTTATGGATTATTCGTTTCAACATTGTGATTGTTTGCGCGTTATCAGCAAAGCGGCGTATGCGACGCTCGCACGCAGCTGGAGGCGGGCGCGTACGTGTGGTGGCTGAGCGGTGCGCTGCTGCTGGAGCTCCGACAGTGGCGGGACGCCGCCGAGAGGCTGCAGCGAGCCAGCCTCGTTCTAGACAAGCTGGCAGCTGCTCTGCCTATTGACGAGCGACACGTCTACCGACAGAAGGTATTAGGTTATGAGGGACAAAATTGGGGCGACTTTACAGGCTTTAAGGACATATGAGTCAAGTCAACATATGCTCCGAAGGGCCAAGAGTTCATTCATTAAGGAATCAAAAATCACCACACGCTTAATGGGCCGCTATGCATATCCAAGAGACTGCAAAGAGCCAGCCAGCCTTATTCTGGACAGTCTAACACTACACCTTGTTGACCCTGTAGGCTCGCGTCCTTCGGTGGGGTTGTTTAATGAGCTAAGGATGATGAAAGTAAATATGGGGATGGGAAGGGAAAATTTACAGACCTCTGGTAAACGCACTCGCTTTACACTTTTCTATGAGGCCGCAGAATCTCTTCGGTCGTGCAAGCCGATTCGTGCCGAAGCATTTCTCTACATTAACCTTTGACCGCCAATGAGCCTTAAGGCGCCAGACAAAAGATTTTCTATTGTGTTTGGATTCCCGGCGTTCAATGAGTTAAAATTTCCACTACATTATTAGAATTTACAAGTTCTCTCACGAATAACAGTTCTGATTTTAATCATGGAACTATCTGGGGGGTTACCGCCATCTCTTAAAACAGTATTACAATAATATTACTTCGTCTTTTCTGGTACAAAAATGCTGACGTATAATTATAACAATACTGTTTTAAGAGATTGCGGTAACCCCCCTGATTCTTATTTAGTACATGGGTAACATGTAATAATAAACTTGTATGAATGATATTTCAGTCTGAGGAGTTGAAACCCAGCCTTCGCTATTGTGCGTACAATATAGGCGATGAGTCGGCGGCTGGCGACCTCGTCGCTATGCGTGGTCAAGGGCTCATCGACAACTTGGATTCGCTTATGGCACAGGCCAAGTAAGTATAATAATATCATATAGTCCGAGAGACGGCTGTATATTTTTTAGTATATAGTCTGAGAAACCCTAGAACTAAAGGTCGACCCCTGAATAGGCCTGATTTTGCCTGCATGCAGATTTTGATCTCACTTCCGTTTGTAATTCCAGACATTGTTATTATTACTCATAAGATACATGAAAGAAAGTATTCGATGAGTAGAATTGAGTTTTCAAAGGTCGACAAGCTCAATTCATCACGATCGTGAGTCGACGACAATGGCAGGACGTACCTTTCTTATCAACATCTAAATGAGAATATGAATTATTTTAAAAAGTAATTTGTCATAAAAAAACACAGTATTATCTCTTGGTTGAAGTTGTAAACTTAAATTCAGCAATTTCATAATGATATGTATCATCCTTTACTTTCCATTAACTTTAATTAACTATAATATAATTCTGCGGATTCGATGGACTCTATAAGTAAAAGAAGTAGTCCTGATCCCAGTAACCCTGAAGTACATGCTTTTCGAAAACAAATGTAAATATTTAATCAATGCTTCTTCTACAATCATAACATAACGTTAACTGATGAACTCCTTAGTTCTCTACCAATTCATAGTTAGTCTTAATTCTTCAATATCGTATATCGTAATACTATACCGTATCTCGTAATCGACGTAGTCGAGTAGATTAAGATAGATCGCTTAACCCAAGTTTTCAACGAACGCCAAAGAACAATGAATTATTTGCAGGTAATGAGAGCTTAGGTCCTAAACATTATGTGCCCCCTTATATCCTCTGTACTTTATTTATAATATGAATAACGTTATAGGGAGTCGCGGTCGGGCGTGATGCACGAGGTGGAGTGGCGCGGCCGCCGCGTCACCGTCCGCCCGGAGAAGGTGAGGCTGTTCCTCATCGCGCTGCAGGACTTCGACAAGTCCGTGGCCAGCGCGCAAACCGTCGAGGCCAAGATCGACATACTCGAGAACCTCTTGATGGACTGCAAGGACGCCATCTCCGCCATCAAGGACGAAATGAAGAACGACCCCAAGCTGAAGGCCGCATCGCCGCAGGAAACCCAACTGTCTGGCATCAACTACTTGCTCTCCTACTTGATGTACTTACGTCTCGTGCGCACCATCGAAAGAAACAACCTCCTGGTCCAGCAGGCCGAGGAGGCTCGCAAGAATAACGGGCAGATCGACGGCAAGAAGGTGAGACCGCACGACCTGACGCGTCTCTACGAGATTATTCTGCAGAACTATACGGAGCTGCAGCAACTGCCAGGATTCGAAACGGACGCGGATTACCAGAAGGAGATAGAAGTGCAGATGAAGGCGTACCGCGCTTTCCGCTGTTTCTACATCGCCCAAGTGCTGACCGGGCTCCGCCGGTTCAGGGAGGCCCTGGCGATGCTGGAGCGCAGCAACAACTACACCAACGAGTCGATCAACAGCAAGCTTAGCGACAAGCAGTTGGCCAATAAACTAAAAGCTCTTCAGAAGGACATTGAGAGCTGCAAGTTTGAAGTCCACGCAGACTCGGTGCTCGAAGACGATGAAGAGCAAGATGAGGACAAGTACACTGGGAAACCGTATAAAGACAAGAAGCTACTGGTGGATAGGTTGGACGAGTACAGGGAGGATACGCAGGTGCTCACTAAGAATCCGAACGTGTACAAACTGCCGCCGCCGATGGAGGCGATCCCGTGTAAGCCGTTGTTCTTCGATTTGGCGTGCAACTTTGTCGAGTTCCCAGACTTGGACGACAAGACGGGCGCGGCGGAGGCGAAGAAACAGACAGCTGGTCTCACGGGGCTGGTGAAGGGCTTCCTGGGGTGGGGTAAGAGTGATAAGTGATTAAGTAATAATTCAAGTTTTAAATGGCAAATGACAGAACCTATCAAAAATTTACTGGAGAGTTGGGACAGTTATACTAGTTCGTATTTACGGAATTAATCGTTTTGTCACACACTCCTTTTTACTTGCAGCATTAAGTGTTACAAAGTCTAAGCAATTCGATTTTAAATATGTATTTTACTAGTTTAGTGTTTCATTGTAAATTAAAAGTAAGATGGTGTGATGTTTATTTACATGATGACTTGAATCGATTGAAATATATATTACAAATTATATAGATACATATGGAAATTTTGTTTTATTTGTAATTATGCATAGCAGCGTATATAGGTAAACTAAACCAAACACCAGCATCATTATTTACACCAAATTTATAATTAAACTGATAACATGTATTCAACAAAGAAAATATTTTACATAACTAAAATGTTATTTTTGAAAAGTACAAAAATAATTATAATTTCGATAGAGTCTAAAACAATGTACAAAGCGTAATGAAACAATAACGCATCAATAGATCACTTTTAACTTAAACGCAATAAGGGTAATTATAAAATTGCAACTGAAAGTTGCATGTCAACAGTCTCTAAATGACACCACAGAAGTAAAGTTAGCAACAACACATCTGTAGAAAAAATAAAAACTGGCAAGCTTCAACCCTGTGTAACACATATTTATATTAACAGTCAGACAGATTAACTGGCTACCGTTGACTTTATTGATTAATGATAAGTATTATAGTATATAGAAAATTCTACTAGTATACATTTACTAAACTAATAGTTCTCATGTTGAGATCAGTTTAATATGTTGGGACCTTAGAATAATCATTAATCTCAAACTGTTTATTCGATTTTAATTAGTCATACGTATATCATACATACTTAACAAGGCGGACCCTCAACAAAACATTAGAAAAATAGAAAAAGAAAGTGTTATAAATAGAAGATATGGATATCAGTACAAGATGTACATTTCTGATGAATAATATACACTGATATAATACACAAATGTATTAAAATGGTTCCAGCTTGTTAATATTATCTCTGGATATATGACTAATATATATAATATGATATCTACAGGGCCCTGATTTTGCAAATTTTAAATTCGCCAATTCGATCTATATTGTTAGATATATAAATCATTTTGTCAACTGTGAAACGAACGTCAAATGTAGAATACCACTTTAGAAACCAAGAATTGATACACAATTAATTAGTCCCTGACATTGTCTTGAAAAACTATAATGGTATTTAAATTGTAGATAACCAAAAATGTACTACTGAGACACAATAACGATAGAATAGGCGCACTTTAAAATAAGTGGAATGAATGAATAAGTATTTATATAATACTGGACCCTACCCAGTACTATCTACATACCCATTTATATCCGAAAAATGCGTATAATAAAAGATGTAGTCGCTAATGCTATATTTAACTGAATCTACTAGTCTTATGAAAAGTTATGAATCACATACAGTTCGAAGAATTGTAAAGTCAAGTTCAATGACGTGTATACATATACAAATGTATACATTTATGAATAATTAACATTACAATATACAGCAATGAGCGACAAATACATGGAATTATTCGGCATGTAAAAAGAACTAAAACGTTGTTTTTGTCAAAACTTAATGATTTTATTTTGTACAGTAGAGGGTACATAAATGTATACACAACCGGTATATTAAAATGTTTGCACAGATTTTACACAAAGCTCAATCACGTCGGATGTCGACGGTGAAATATCATTACCATCACAACACTGAGAATAAGGTCATGATTAGAATTGTATTAGTCAAGAAGTATTGACAGATCACCGTCGACCGTTTGTATACCGTATCATCATTGAAACAAGATTGTATTATACTAACGCTTTGACAGCGGCGGCCAGTGCGCTTGCGCGTGCGGTTTCACATCCGCCGGCGTCAGCAGCTGTCCGCAAGACGCGCAAGCCTCCAGCCCCACACTGGTACGTCCCACCACCAACTCCTGCTGCTTCCCTATATCGGGCAACAACGCCAGCTCCGGGAAAACCTCGTCCAGTTCCGCCCAACAGCCGTGCGACAATGCTCGTAAAACTCGTCCGCACCGATTTACTGTCGCGGAACGCACGCGACGCCACCTTGAAGTCTTCCACGGCGGCACCCCTAGAGCCACTGCGAACTTCCTCACTAGCGCTCGATTGCGATTCTCAAAGTCCGGCGGCGGAATATAATTGTGCGGGCGCGTGGAAACGCTGCCCGGCCGAATTGGTGAATGTCATGCCGTCGCACGCGGGCCTCGGTTTGAATCCCGGCGGCGCGCCCCCTTTAGATAGAGGGGGGTAGTCGCGCGCCGCCAGGGCAAAGTCCCCGGTGCCGTTCCTGCGCTCCGCATCCGAACTGTCCACCGTTTTTATTTTCCTATCCATCTCCGTATTGTTGTTCGTACCGTAGGATAGCTCTTTGGCTATTCTCTTGTCTATAACGCCGTTAACGTGCACTACCTCCGGGGTGTTCTCCTTTTTAGCGCTGTTTTTCTTTTTCTCCTTCTTGGTGGGTTTGGGCGGTTCGCTAGGTGCCGGGGCCGGGGCCGGTTGGGGCTGGGTTTTTTTGGGTTTGGTTTTGGTGACGGGTAGGGTTGGGAAATCTGCGACGGGGTTGAAGGTGGGTTCCCGGGGTGGCGGGGGAGGTTCGGGTCGGGCGCGGGCCTTTTCCTTGGATTTGGTGACGGTGATCCATTTAGGGGGCGCGGCGGGCGTGGCGGAGCCCCCGAGCGCTGGGAAGGCCTCGCCCCCAGGCCTCGGGGCCTTTTTGGGCTGAGGGTTGGTGGTTGTGCGGCTGAGGGCACTCATCTCTTGGCTGTTTATCATTGTCACCTAGAATACAAGTTGTTTTTGAGTATTGTAAGTAAAATTGGACCGCCAACATCATTTGTTTGACTGTTATATATTAAAACTACGAAGTTCTGCCATGAAGCCCTTTAGCTTTTTTATTTTAAAATAATAAATGCCTGCATTTATAATGTAAAACAACAGAACTATACCCGCCTGTTCTTTAGTCATTTTAATTTTTGTTTACAGGAATAATTGTAGCTTCATAAAATCTTTTTCAAAAGTAAGTAAAATTTAAAATTCATTTAATCAAGATTTCTTAAGTTTAAAACCAGCACGAATAATGTTTAAATCGGACATTAAAAGTATACACTATTTATTACCCTTTTAATATTAATTTATTCATCAATGTACGATCACTACCTGTACACCTGAATAGTGAACTATTCATCATGGATCAAGCTTATACCAAAATCATAGCCGGGATAAGTAGGTTAGAATTATTCACCCACGCAAATGGCCATAGACAAAACCATAAAATAAAAAAGAAAATTGCGTATTTGTTTATTAAAAATTCATCCTCGTACCTTAGGCGGCTGCACAGTATTAGCACCAATATTAGGATGGTCATCTCTACCGCCGAGTGTCGGGAAGTCATCATCCGACAGATTCGAAGAGGGCGGCGGCCGTCTCGGCGTGTTCGTACTCCGAGGGCCCGGAGTCAGCCGGTAGTTGCTAGCGCTCGCTGGCTGTCCGTGTAGTTGGATCGATACGCTTGGTTTCGCTGAAGCAAATTATTATGTCGTACTTTAGAACGCTGAGGTTGCAGCTGCACTTTGTCCACTGTAGCTAGGTGTCGATGGTGCAAATTGGCGCATTGACGTCAAACCCACTTCCTATTATAATTTGCCAAATATTGTAATCCCATTCCATAATCATACTTCGATTAGGTCTCATCTCTATTATCATAAGTTAAAAAACAATTGCATATAAATAAAATTGGAGTGTGTTTGTTTTCGCAATAATTTTTTTTTCTTTATTTATATGATATAAACGGTACATACGCAAAATAACAGTTTTGAAAATTTATGTCTGTCTGTTTGTTCCGGGTAATATATGAAACGGCTGCGTCGATTTGGTCAGGACTTTTTTGGCAGGTATCTGATGTAATAAGAAAAAAACAACGGCTACTTTTAATTTAAACATAAGTTTTTATTTTAGAAAAATAAAGCAGTGATTCACCGCACGGCAGCCGCGGGTTTTTAATGCGGGAGAATATCTTATCGCAAGTAATACCGCGGGGAACAGCTAGTAATAAATAAACTTATAACTGCCTTCGTAGTTCAACCTCTAGTTGACGAATTTACACCACGACGTGATCAGACATATGCTCGAAAATTTAAATAAGACTACATAATATATAAAAAATAAATAAAAGTCGCTTTTGCTTTTTTTTGCCAGTTTGGCATTCAGAACAAACAAAGGGACATTCAGCGAAAGAGACCAGGGGACATTTTGCGAAAGAACGATTTAAAATTGTCTTATTTCCATAAACATACCATTGAAGACAAGTTCATACATTTCTAATGTTAAATAATCTTTTAAATTGAGGTCAACAAATTTTGCATTTTACATGCTACCAACATTTGGCACAAAACCTGGCAATTTTCTAAAATTCGTAAACACTTTACTGTACATACCATTCCTTAGTACCGTGGCGGCGACAACGGACGGCTGCGCTTGTGGCGCGGGCGTAGCGTTCGCCCGAGCTCCGCCCAGTCCCGGGAAGTTGCGTTCAGTACGAGCCAAACCTTCCGACCCTGCAATCAATACATAAATAATTATTAAATATAAATAAAACAAAATAAATATCCAGTGACATTCATACAGCGCCATCTAGCCCCATGTTAAGCGTGAAGCCTAAACAACGGATACATTTATTTTAATAAATACTACATAGTACATCATATCATTAACCGTCCCCACCGAGAGGCACGAGCCTACCCTATGGGGTGATTAGGCCTTAGTCGTCCACGCGGGCCCAGTGCGGGTTGGACGACTTCACGCACAACCTTTGAATCTCTTCGCGGGCGTGTACAGGTTTCCTCACGATGTTTTCCTTCACCGTAAAAGCGTCGGATAACGTACATATATTTTTCGTAAATTCGAAAATATATTAATACGTGGTGGGGTTCAAACCTCAGCCCTCCCGGTAAGAGGGCAACAGTCCAAACTATTTAGCCACCGACGCTCTTGCACACAAATGTTTATTATGCCCGGGGATCGAACCCGCAACCGTTGGCGTAGTAGCCAACATCTCTTCATTGGTTTTTCAATTTTACTTTGTACACACTAATCGCTATGTTATTGTACATACATTGTTTTAACAAACGGGGTTCCCAATTGTACCTATATCAATTCCCTTTGATAGATATAATAATAATTCTTAGAACTAGTAACATTTCTTTACACTTTAACATAGAACGAATTGTTTATTAGTACCAGTAGGTGCAATGTTTAGTTAATTTTTATCAGCACACTTAGTCTCTTTGATAGAGGTCATTAAGGCAACAAATATAATAATTCGCCGGGTCAGCCGCACAAGTAAGCTAATTTGTAGAACTGCATTTTGCACCGTAATCCTTACTCACCAATGCACGAATTCATCTTTCGTTTCGGACAATCAGGTGATTCAACCTTAACCAAAGTGGAAAAAATTGCACACTGGGTAGATGGTAGACTCGGTACTGAGTCGTCTAGGTAGGTACCACCGCAGTGCCATGTATCGTCCCGTGAAACAGGAGTGTTATGCACTTTTGTGTTTGGGGATGAGGGCACTGTAGCTAGTAGATTACCGGGTATAACCTAACATCTGCTGTCATTGGGCAGGCGCAGTGTGGCATTGACGGAGAATTACAACTGTTTATCAATTGTATGGTCTCCTTCAATGCTGCTCTGTCATGGTCAGGCGTATCACTTACCATCAGGTGAACGTCTTGACCGTCTAGCACTACCTATGCCGCTCCCATGGATTCGAACCTACGAGCTCCGGATATAATATATCCTTGATATATCAAAAAAAAAGCTACTGTTGTATAGAAAGGTACTTTACTACTACTTCATATTTACCTCTGTAAGCTCTAGATGGGCCAGCACAGGTTAGGATGCGTCGGCGCTGTGGATAGCCGTGGGAACTGTTCGTCGCTTCCCGTGTCGATGTTAGCGGGGCCGGAGGACTTTCCACTTCCACGGGAGGGGGCGCGCTCCTATCCCACCCCTTTCGCGGTCCCTGTTCCAAAGGTTCAGTTATACTATTTCTTCGTGTTGTGTACCTTTACAAATAGTAAATTCAGTAAACAGTGTATCTCATGTGTTGGTTAAAGGTTCGCTTACAAATAACATGGAAAAAAAACCTGTTTCTACACCACCATCATTTAACACAGATTAATAAATACATAATGAATAGAGTGCCCTCCCTCATCCAGCTTCCTTGGGCAAGTTGTTTCCGGGGCCTCTGGATGGTAAGAAGCGATTGTAGTGGCCCAATATAGATCGCGTAATCATATTTAATGTAATAAATAGGTGGTAAACTCGGTGCCAGATATCGTCTCGTGAAACAGAAGTGTTGCACTTCTGTTTCGGCATAAGGGCACTGTAGCTATTAATATAAGCAGGTGTAAGGGAGCTGACATCTGTTGTCTCAGATGATGAGAGCAGTGCGGCGTTGATGAAGAACATTAACAAATATTTATTAATTTGTTATACCATTAGGTGAGCGTCCTGACCATCCTGTAAGCTTTATAACATAAAAAAACTATATAGAATTGATAAGAAGTGTTCTAACCTGGGCACCCTTTGCACTACAGGATGTGGTGTAATGTTAAACTGCAACTCTAGTGTTCTCGCTTGCCGCGCTGCCCGCGGCATATTGCGCCCGTGTACCGTCGCCCTATGCGCTGTTGGCAAGATATCCAAAATAATAATCATCATCATTACACAAAACACGGAATCATCTTTCTTATCAGATAATCAGGATCCACCGCTATTACCGTGAAGGAAAATATCTGAGCTGATGATGAATCAGGTTCATTCAGTAATCTTAACAGCCAAAAATCTAGACCAATAAAATTATGAGGAAACAAGAAAGGATATAATGTTACACATTTGATTGACAAATTTTCAAGATCATCATTTTGCAAGATGGTTGTCAGAGGGTGAACCAAAATATATATTAATTCCCACCGTGCTTCAGACACGTTTACTGATGGACCTAGTCATTAACTTAGATTAAGTCCTGAACACCCTACATACACACTGCACTCTGCTTACTTCCAAGTGTAAGTGGCATATGAGTTAGAATCGAGTATTCTTCATTATGAATAGATATTTCTTTACAAGATTAAAAATGTCACCTTTTAAATCAATTTCGCTTCTAAACAGCAGTGAGGTGTTGACCAGCACATTCGCCTTCTTCACACAGATAGTGATCAGTGCGGAAATGTTGCGCGAGCGCTTGATGAGTTGCATAGTACAGGTTGCGGCCGTCCGCATCACACAAATGGCAATACAAGTGCTCCTTCCTCAAGTGGCGGTACAGCTCGTCGGCATCCATGAAACGCTCTTCGCAAAACTCGCATAGCGGGTGCCCTCTGTTGGTAAGCGTCCAAGTATTACGTAACGAAATTTTTGAAGATTTTGAACCCCCACTCCATGCAGTGGCGTGCACAGAGATTATGAGTAGGGTATGCAAAGTGATTGAACTCATCACAAAAACAATAAATAATTTATAGTTTTGTCAAATTAAGTGCTGTTGTTGACAGTAGATACCTATGGTTTTAAATCTGTAGAGTAAAATGGGAGAATAAGTGGGAATCATTTAATATGTTGGCGATTTTTTGGGTTGTCTGGACGCACTAGGTATGCACTGCTTATTTGCATACATAAAATGCACGCCACTGCCTCCATGTTATACACAGTAACGTTTTTGAACAAATAAACATACAATACCATCCTGGGATTCGATGTCAAATACCAACTAAAAGGGTCGATGTAGAAGTTGGTTGAATATCCCCTTTTGCCCTTGTATTGTAACCTACCATATGTTGGTATCTTTCAGTATTTTGGACATAAACTCAAGTGCAACAGCAAGGTGAATTTTGGTAGGCCCTTAAATTTATTTTATGAACTAACCAGCATTACATGTTGCATTGCAGGGATATTATGAAAACCATTGGATAGTTCGTTAAGTGATTGGTCGTATCATGGAGGATATTAAAATAACAATAATTATTAAATTAATAGATGGATTGTTCAATGAAATGACAAAAATAGTTATACAACTGCTGCTGTATTATAATTTATTTGTAATAATAAAAGAAACTTTTTTGATGTGTTTTTATCATTAAAAATAACTACAAAAGCCCAAATAACTAGGAAAATGAAAAAATAAAATTGTTTGAACTTTTTAACATGATCCATAACTTGACCAAATTACTAGGGAATTGATAAAATCTCTGTTAATCAAATTTTTAAATTAGAAAAAATGTGTAAGCAGTAGCAGTAGTTTAGCCATTTAAACTTTTTATTACTTAAGAACCTGTGACAGTAAATTTAAGAAGACTTAAGTTTTGCTCTGAAGCCCCTTTTAAATTTATTGCAGAAGAGTATGGATAACTGTATTCTATTTGCCATCAAAATACAGATAAACATTTTTAAATAAGATATAAAAATATTAAAACATATTTACCGGTGTGATGTATCATCCAAATCACCTTTTCGTCTAATGTGCTAATTCTTGACGAGTATAACACTTTCTTTCACATGTGAATATCTAAAATGAAATACTGTGATGAAATAATTTCGATAATGGTTTTGTACTGGCAATCTTAATGGCTGAATAAAATAAATCTATTAAAATAAGGTTTTCTATCAAGCAGGAACATATATATTTTTTTTGTTTCCATAATCTTACCTTAAGATGTTTTACACATAAATCACAAAAATATCTCTCATGGACTTTCCTCATGTGGTCATTAAGCATAGTAAATGTCCGGAAAGGTGGTAATTTCTCACAGATTTTGCAGCGGTTTTCCAGTAGTTGTTCATAGGCATTTTTAATTTCCTGACTACAGAACCCAATCTTATACTGTCTCTCAAACATTCGATCACTGAATGCTTGATTACGTAGTATTTTGTATGGTTGTATGGCTTCAGTAAACACCACCTTAAATAAAGAATATTAATATTAAAGTTTTAATTAAATTACACAATATTTATTTTAATTGTGAAAAATATAAGTCTTGAAAAGATGGTATTATCAAAAATCATGTTTAATCTAAATAAAGTAAAATTTTTCATCGCCCTAAAGTTTAAGTGAAATAAGTTTAGGTAGCACATTTTTCTTATAGCATTTCCCACATAGTACCTTGTAGAAAAATGATGTGAAACTTATACAACTAAAATTTATGTAAAAAAGATATTGATATTTAAAATTTAAATCACAAATTCAATTGATATACCAAATTATAAAGTCAAAACAAAGATTTAGTCGCCTGTACCATTTCATGCAGTGTGTTCATGTCTGTCTACCTTTTACGGTGCCATATGAGCCACGTACTTACCCTCGATAGATCCTGACGACATATAGGACACTCATTTTGTTGACACAGCACCCGCATACGGGTTGAACATTCAAAACATACGGGGTGGTCGCATTCCCCTATAGAGAAATACTGGACATTCTTAAAACACACTACGCAAGTAGAGTTATCATTCGCCTGGGAATCGGCCATATCGAAGGCTGGTGTTAATGAAGGTCCTGAAAAAAATATTTTTTGTTTAGTTGCATAAACTATTCACGTAATTCAAACCTTTTGTAAATAGTATCTTTTTAAAATTACATACGTAAGAGAAAAACGAAGGACGAAATTTTCTCGCGACTGTCTGTGACACTAATTTGACATTTGATGTACTTTTGGAGTTTTGAAGTTAAAGGTACATTTGTCTATGGTTTGACATATTTTTGGATTTCGGATTTAATAAGTCTCGGATTTGTATGTTATGTCTATGGTTTTTTTGTTTATGGTATCTTCTTGAACTTGACATAATAAGTTGTCGGTTTGATTTGAAGTTTCAAATTCTATTCATCAAACAAAAAGTGTATTATTAATTCTAAAGTGGAGAAGCTCCATGAAATAGGGATTATGTGCTCCTATCGTGCTGTGGTTCTGTTATATTGATGTTTGTAAAACAGTGAACATGTATTTCGAGGTAGTAACATTTTTAGCTGTTAATTGTAGGCGTTATTATAGAAAAACGTTTGAATTTCTTGAACTGGTCGTAATTACAGATAGAGAATACTCCAGAACACATAAGAAGAGCGCGAAGGGTTGAGCCTGTCCAAAAAAAGTCACCCAAGGAAGAAGTCCCTCGTCTAACTTTGGCTCCATTTTCTAGACCACCTCAGGTCGTGTTTGAAAACGTTACTATTGGAACCTCCTGTGAACGAACGTTGGAAGTTTATAATCCATCTAAACAAGTACAGCAGGTAAAACTTAACAGACTACTATTCTAGTGCTAAATTTTGAACAATCAAATTTGAATAATTGTTCATTTTTATGGTTTTCATTTTAATGTATGTATGCATCCTTTTTTAAATTATAATTAAAACACGATGTTTTTCATTATGTACAATATGTATCTCGCTTCATTACATATTATCTCTCTCAAGGGACTCCCCATGTTACATCAGACATCCAGGTTCTCTGATTTTTGATAAGGGAATCAATTGCTCTACTTCATTATGTTTAGTAAGTTTTTTATCATATATGTACTACTGAATACCTAATTCAAATTTATTGTTTATAGATAACCCTAGGACGCAGCTTGCCAGATGGATTGGTCATACATTTGCCTGGGGACTGGCTTACTTTAGAACCTGAAACATGTTACTTACTTACCATGCTATGGACACCGTTACAGCAAACTGCTCTTCGGGATACTATACGTTTCACCAATGAAGACCGAGGCAGATATGATGTCATTGTGGTACTCAAAACAGGAATGGTAAGTTTATAAAATCAATAAAAACATATCTTTTCTGGTGTGTTCTATGTATAATGTGACTATACTATGTATTATAAAAATAAATAAAAAAAATATCTACTGTCATTGACACAGCACCATCTGGCCCCAAACTAAGCATAAGCCTGTAATATGGATAATATGATAGCTCATATATTTGTTGTTCTATTTCTTGATGTTTTTTAATAGTAGCTTCATTTCAACCCATAACGTCAGTTGGGCAGAATTTTCAGTCATAATGACATTGTAGTGTCCTCGTGCTTTTGATTTTGTACTCGTTCTCTTCATCATCAGCTCAATAAGTGTCCCCACCGAGGGGCACGAGCCTACCTATTAAAGTTTATAGGCCTTAGTCGTCCACGTGGGCCCAGTGCGAAATAGCTGACTTCACCCACAACTTTAAACGTAAGAGCGTCGGATAATGTACATCTAATTTCGAAAATTCGAAAAAACACATTGGATTTGAAACTGCGCTCTCCCGATTGAAAGGCAATAATTCACACCATTGAGCCACCGACGCTCTTACTCTTTCTGAGACCCATTAAAGTCAAAATTGAATTGTATAATTTTATGTTCTAAATATAACAATAACTGTATGTGGCATGGGTCTCCGAAATTTTTGGTTGATATTTCTTCGTGATTGTGCATCTAGTTCCTTTGTGTTGATCTAAGCTGGCAGCCCACAAAATTTTAAATCATGGGTGAAGGCCTTATATTGCAGTGGATATAAGGACTACAATCATAATCTATGACCATTTTTTTTACAGCGGCTTCACAATTTTAATGAAATCCTGTTAAGAAATCTATACATTTAATTTGGTATAACTGTTTACCACAACCAGCATTTTGGTAAAAATCTAACTTGAAATTGAGACTTATTAAAAAAAATTGGTGTTAAAATAAGGAATCTTAAAATTTTCCTATTAAAAAATTTCATATTATTAATGCCATACTACATCTGCCATAAGTTCCTAAGAACAGTTAGACAGTTTTAGTATAGATTACCTACTATGCTGCCTTGGGAGAACTGAATACTACTCTGATATTGGTGTCTATCTTATCTAGGGCCTATTGGTGCTAGTAATAAGCATTGTAACCACTTTAAAGGCTATTATAACATTTGAAGCAGGACTTAAAAATACATTGACCTAATATAGAATAAATCTTTTGTTTTTTCGATTATTCATCTTTTCCTAATCGCAATGCAAAGTTCAGCAAATAACTGGATACTTTTAAAATTAGGGCACTTAAAATTCTGACTAGGAAGACAAATAAATATCAAAGTTAAGGCTTAAAGGAAAAATTTATCTTTTTCAGGCTATCAAAATCAAAGGCAAACCATCCAAAGGTTTTAAAATATCTCCAGGTAAAATAAAAAAGAAGCCCGTCAAAAAATCACCTGTGACTATTTACAAAAAAAAGGCTGAAGTTATATACAACACAACTAAAATTCAGAAAACTATAAATGTTGTTCAGTCCACCCATCACCGAGTACTCCAGCCTTTAAATAGAGAGAACATTATGAGTTTGAATGAATATTCACTGAATTCACAGTTCAATAACAAATGTCCTTTTGATTCCCCCACTAGTTTTGATTTTAACTTTGATACATCAGAAGTTTTTTCAAACATGAGAAAACCTGATTCGGAAAATATTTTGCAAAATACCTATGACAAGTCTTTCAACAGTAGACCTCAACATCAAAATACTTTAAAGACATCCAATAAGCAGATATGCAATACCTCAGCTTCAGATATATTTGACAATTTAACATTTACGCCCTTAAAAGGCGTGCCTTCTAAAAATGAAAAACTCAATAAAGGACCTAAGATAATAATGAGTATGAATTCAGAAAGTGATTTTGAAGATAGCCTTGATATGAAACAATCTAACAAAGAAAATGAAACACATTCCATTATCAGTGTGACATCAACTCAACCACCAAATAGATGGCTGACTGTCAATCATGAAGTACAACGTGAAAATCAATTCATAGAAACACCAGCCATACAGAGCAAGAAGATACCAAACACATCATCCCCTAAAGAATTTAACAGTCCTAATTTCTCCATAAATACAGAATTTTCTCGTATTAGTGAGTTGTCCTTTTTTCCGCAACGGTTCTCGACCGAAAGGAAAGGATTGCCGAAGAATAATGACACGCACGACATTATCGAGGATGTTAACGCGAAACTTAGTTCAGACACTTATACTAAAGATTCGCCTAATACTCCTGTAGACTTTCAAATGTATACCATGGAATCTAGGCCACCGCATTATTTTTCACGAGAACTCAACCTAAAATGTGCAGACAATCGTTGTTCAAGGAATGCCAGCAGAGGGAATTACGTGACAGAAATAATTTGGGTTCATATGAGCTGAGTAATTTACATAATGACTTAAATAGTGAAATTCAATCTCCTCCGCGTTCAACAACCCCCCCACCTCTACAGTCTATTCCTGAAGAAAGTACGCAATTTTCAGACACTCAAATTCTCGATAGAAGTAATAAACAAATGACAACTTTTACCATTAACCGCACGTTTGATAGAGACACTAGTAGAAATTCTACTATAAATAAAAGACAGTCGTGGTCCAAAAAAGCTGTTCGCGTTGAAACAGAACTCTGGAAAGTTCCAACGTCGGTTGCAAAGAAATCTCTAAAGCCTAAGCAAAGTCTAAAGGGCAAAGAATCATTAGGTGGCAAGTTATCGGGTACCAGTCTTGATGTCAATAACACGTTTACTCAAAATATGACTATTACTAATCATGTAGGCAATGTTTACTCACAGTCTTTTACTGTTGATCCATTCCTTTCGTCGACTTATTTCTACGATGAAGAAGCTGTTGACAAATTCGAGAAAGAATTCAAGAGGTGGCTCAATTGTATCCTTACGCCCCCAGCTGACCTTGACAGTAATGTTGAGCAAAAAATTGACGTAGGAAAAGCATGGCTTGAAAACAGAAACAAAGAAGTACCACTGGCTCCTACTAAAGAACAGGTTAGCAGCGCATATCACAATAGTCATCGCCTCGCAAGTCTTAGACGATCAGCTAGAAGTTTATTGATGAGTGCCGAAATAACACAAGTTTTCCAAAAACTAAATGCCCAGGTAGAAAAGAAGTTGATAGCCATCCGAACCGACAGAAATCTACATTTGGATGTTGGTCTTCAAAAAATCATAATGGAACTCCTGCTATCTTATAACCCACTTTGGCTAAGGCTTGGGCTAGAAGCTATATATGGCCTTACATTACCTTTGAAATCCAACAGTGATATTGAAGGTCTGACTACATTCATAATACAAAGAATGTTTAAAAATCCTCATCTTAAAAATAAACATTCTAAAGCAAATGTTCCAAACATGCTGCTTCCAGCTTACATGGAAGCTATTAAAAAATTCACCCTAAAGAAATTCTTTATGTTGGTTTTCTTTTTGGATCAAGCTAAACAAAGAAAACTCATATCTCACGATCCTTGTCTTTTCTGCAGAAATGCTATTTGTAAAGAAAGTAGAGAAATATTAATACGTTTTACTAGAGAGCTTATTGCCGGAATAGGGGATATCACCAAACATCTAAGACCCCTCGGTTACGTTGTTAGCCATAAACAGTCTTATTTGGATGAATACAAATATGCAGTACATAATATTGCAATTGACATCAGAGACGGCGTTCGACTGACTAAAGTTATGGAGATAATATTAATGAAGAATGGATTGTTACATCAGTTGCGAACTCCAGCAATTTCACGCCTTCAAAAAATCCACAATGTCCAGGTAGCCCTCAATGCATTAAAAGAGGCGAACTTTGTAATACTCGGTGATATAACTGCACATGACATAGCTGATGGACACAGAGAAAAGACGTTATCACTTTTATGGCAACTTATACACGTGTTTAGAGCACCGTTGTTCGAAAAGGCGGCAAACGTTATACAGACTTGGTGGAGGAAGAAATATGAGGTCATTGTTGAGAAACGCAAAGAAGAGGAAAGAAGGCAACAAAAACTTAACAACTGTGCTACTATTATACAACGTTGGTGGCGCTGTTTGCAGTATAACCGTTTAGTTGAATGGCAAATGCAACAAGTCACTGCTGCAACAATTACTATTCAGAAATACTGTAGAATGTGGCTGTGTTGTAGACAGTACCGAAAGTTGAAAATAAGCGTCACTAAGATAGAAACATGGTACAGGTCGAGGAAGGAAATAAGAGAAGCCAAAATGATTTTACAGATATTGAAATCTGAAAGAGAAATGATGATCCGAAAATCAACTATCATAATCCAAAGCTATGTAAGGCGATGGCTGTGTTTGAAGCAGTATAGAGCTACTTTGATGAAAATTCAGTATATACAGTCTTCTGTGCGACGGTTTATAGTCAGAAAACGTTACTCTTTACTAAGAAAGTACACGATATTAATTCAACAGAGATTCAGAAGTAGATCATCATGCGGTCAGAAATGCATATGCTATCAGAGACGAAACGAAAAATAACTGTAATACAGAGTTATTACAGGATGATCAAAGAATAGACATTACCAAAAAATAAGAAGATCTGTTATTACAATCCAAAATTGGTACAGGGCAACAATTACAATGCGAATTGACAGAAACAATTTCTTAGAAATGAAAAAGAGAGTAATCGCAATGCAGTCTTTGTACAGGTGCAAAAAGTTGCGTCGACAATATTTAATAACACGACGTTTGATTATACAACTACAAACCAAAATTCGCGCATACCTAAAAATGAAAAAACAAAGATCACAATATTTAAGAACGCGACAAGCCGCTCTTGTCCTACAGACTCATATTAAATCATATTTGACTATGAAGAAGATACGGGAGAGCTATTTAGCTAAATTAAAATCTGCTATTTTAATCCAAAATTATTTCCGTTCATACAAATTAGCTAGAACGCAAAGAGAAACCTTCTGCAATTTGCGTTCTTCTACAGTGACCATTCAAAGATACTACAGGAGTTTAGTACTTATGCGTCAAGACAAGCAACAATTCCAAACATACAAACATGCAGTCATTACAATACAAAGGTATTTTAGGGCTTACGCTTTAAAAAAGAAGAGTGCCATAATCATACAAAGCTATTACAGAATGATCAAACAATATAAACATTACCAACAAATCCGTATGTCTATTATTACTATTCAAAAACGTTACAGAGCCAAAATTGCAATGGGTAGTGTTCGCAACGATTACTTGAATCAAAAAAAAACGCTATTTATTTACAATCGCGGTTCAAAGGAAATAAGGCACGTAAAGAATATTTAAGACAGAGATCATTGATTATTCAACTTCAAAAGAAAATCAGGGCTTACCAAGCTATGAAAATAGAAAGAGCTATCTATTTGCGCATTAGAAATGCCGCATTAACTATCCAGATTAAAACTAAAGCCTATCTCACCATGAAAAAAACGAGAAAGGAGTATTTAGAAAAACGCGCCGCTGCCATTTTGATACAAGAACGCTACCGAGCATACTTGCATGCTAAAGTGCAAAGAAACAAATATATTAAATTAAGAAATGCTGCACTTATTATTCAGAACAGATATAGGAGTTTGTTGATGATGCGTAGAGACATGAATGCATACAAAATACAGAAAAATGCTGTTGTTGTCATCCAAAGACGGTACAGAGCTTACGTTATGAAGAACTTGTGTCTTAAAGAATACAGAATATTGCGTGCAGCAACTGTTGTAATACAAAGGAACTACAGAGCCATGAGACTGATGCGCAAAGAAAGATTTAATTACATGCTACTGAAAGAGACATGTACTAAAATTCAAAGACTGTTTAGGGCCAAGTTAATTGAGAAAGAGCAAGAAAGACTGCATTTGCAATTAAAGAGGGAACAAGCTGCTCTGGCAATTCAAAGAAGATATAGATCATACTTGTTGATGTTAAAAGAACGGTCAAATTATTTAACAATTTTGCGAGCGTGCGTTAAAATTCAAAATGCGTACAGAGCCTATTATCAATGCAAAATACAGCGACAACATTATCTAGAAATAAAAACTGCCGCCGTCACGATTCAGAGGTATTTCAGGTGTATTCGGGAGTCGAGAAAAGTGCGAAACGAATTCTTACGTTTAAACATATCACAATTCGGGTACAACGCCTATTCAGAGCTGCTATTAAGTCACGCCAAGCTCGTAGGAACCAAGCTGCTTGTAAAATCCAGTCTTGGTACAGATCTGTGCGGGAACGAGATGTCGTCCGGCATAGATATTTAATGATCAAAGCAAATATAACCATGATACAACGCACTTACCGCATGTACGCGATACGTAAACGATACCTCGCTATGAAGAGGGCAGCAATCATTATACAAAGGTATTATCGCTCATACAAAAAGACGGCGTCAATGAGACAAAATTACATCCAAACAAGAACAGCAATTATAAAATTCAAACATATATCAGAAGCTATATAACAAGGATGAGATACTTGAAAATTAGGAATGCTGTGTTGGTAATACAGGCGGCGTATAAATTGAAAAGGGCAAGGGATATTTTGTATACTAAGAGAACGACAGCTGCGATTTGTATACAAAAACATGTACGCCGGTACATTGTACAGTCACGATACTTGCAGTATCGTAAAGCTGTGTTATGTATACAAAAAGTATGGAAGGGAAAACTGGTGACAAGGCTGATACGATGTGAATTTTACAGAAGAGAATATTATTATTAGGCTGCAATCCGTCATTCGGGTTATTTAGTGAGAAAACAGGTAGAGCTGAAGAAGGAAAATCTATTGAAAATAAAAGAAGAGAAGCGACAATATTGGGCTGCTTCTAAAATACAGGTTTGTTATTTTAAACAACTTTAAGTCAATATTGCCCACTTTATAAAATATAGTTGTTATTTAGTTATTTTTCCTATTTCATAGGGGGGACATTAAAATAGATAAATCACATCGTGGTAGTGTACGCGACAAGGTGATATGGCAATCGGGGTATCAGGTGAAGCGCGGGGGAAAGGGACATCCCGCACGTCACCCGCGCTCGTCTTAGTATTAGTGCTGGCCGAGCCTACATCGACCTCGTTTATCGATTTCAATTTTGTTCACCTTTTGTTTGTTGTTGTGTTTAAAAATTAAGTCTGTAGCTTTCTCGTCACGTTTTATATCTTCTCACTAGCTTATTTCTGATCTACATAAAAATGAATAAATGATACTTTGGCAATCGGCAACGTACATTTCAGTGTAGCCATAAGCGTTATTATCGCAATAGCCTAAACTAAATAAACCTGATTCATTTTTTTAACATATTAAACCTAATTCAATTAACATAACTTTTGTTGCAAGTAAAAAAATGTAAGTGATGTCACATCACTAAATAATTGCGATTTCGACTTGTCGCGACTATAAGTAATACAGAGTAACAATTGCGTTTTTAACCCTTTGAACGCCAGGAATACAGACAGTAAAATCCTATAGTTTCTGACGCATTTAGGTGTCATTGGCGTTCAAAGGATTAAAATAAAATTATTATTATTACATATATTTCATATAGGCTCTGTTTCGCGGTCACAAAACACGAGTTCACGTAAACGCCGACAAGCGTGTTGCCGATCTGCGCCGCAGGTGGCGTGAAGGTGCTTTGGAATCGGCGCAAGAGTCGTTGAAGGAGCGCAATGAAGAAGCCATGGAGGTGTTGCGGAACATGTCCGATATTGAAACTGTTATTAGAGCATTCCGCTCACTAGGTGAGTGTAGCGTAAGTTTGAAGGAAAGGAAATACATTGTTGAGACGTCGGCTTTCCAGCCTAGGGTTCAATCCTCGATCAATACAACAGTTGTGTATATAAACCTTGGTTTGTATTGGTGTTTCTATATTATATATTTACAAAAAAAAGTATGTGTATCCGTTGTGTATCTCAGCGGAAGAGTTATGG
>PQWD01005568.1:0-38869 GCA_019425675.1 Leucinodes orbonalis
TACTTTTCAATCTGTGAAAAGTAGGAAATACTGTTATTTTTGAGGTTTCTAATAATTAAATACCTTGAATAAATTGTTGATTTAATATGGATCCATGAGTCCTTTACAGCATATGATTTTAATAAACATTTTCGAAGATATAACAGATTTGAAAATTGAGGTATGTAGCGTTTGCGGCGGTACGGCCGACTGGGCGGAGCGGGAGCGTGCCTGTTACGATTGCACTCAGTGTTGCCACCTGTTTTACAAAAATAGCTTTTCGGACGTCAAAAAGGGCTAGAAAGTGCTAGATTGAGCGTCAAAGATTTTCTATCCTAAAAATGCTGAAATAATCATGTCGTGAACCGTTTTTTAGCTCGTCTAAAAACAGGTCATGATGGCCGATGAAATAGCAAAAAATACTTGTTAGCATGTCGAAAACTTCATATTTGCTAACATTTTCAAGACAGTGAAAAAGAGTTAGATTGCTCTTTTCGGGCTAAATCGTTAAAAAAGGAATTCACCTATACTAAAAAGTACTAGATAGCTACAAAAAGCTTAGGTGGCAACTGATTGCACCCGTGCGAAGCAGGGGGGGTCGGTAGTATTCTAAGATTACGTGCATCGGATTTTTCGAAGCTACGTCATGTATTTAGTAAGCTCCTGTTAACCAATCTAGTATCGTTGATTTTAATCTATTCTTTAGAATCGCAGTCTCAGTTTCCTTCAATAGGGATGATGACATTTTTTTTGTGGACCATTATCGATGGACCGCATAATAATAGAAACATTGGTAAATTACTCCGTTACATTAAAACTCACAGAGATTTCCCAATTCTAAAAACACATTAATGGACTTCCCCAAAAACGCTTCATACAAATGGCTACCTAGTTATGACGTCACGCATCAGTAATTAGTACGCATAGTTTGTGAATTTTGTACTACAACTATATTAAATGTTGCGTTTACTAAAACGGTTTCATAGCAAAAGTTGCTTTAAATGTTTACAAATTTTTGACAATTAATGTACTTTAAAAATGGACTTGCCCATTTACTTTGAAGACTAATAAAATTCATAAATGAGTTTTCGAGCTGAGAGTAACATCATTATATTAAACCCAGATTTGTAATAATATGAAATAGTTCTTACGATTTCAGGACCCAGTCATCATGCCTATTGTAGCTGTTCATCACGAAAACATAGCTAGATCTAGATGTAAAGCAGCTAAGCTGGCATCAGTACATAGAAGTCCTAAAGCCTTTGAGTATAGGTTTGTAGATCGGAATTCTGTCCATCGGTTCTTCAACATTCTTCTCCAAAACACATTTCAAGAGCTTATGGCTTAGATGTCAACTGGTAACAAGGGTTTTGAGTTCGATCCCGGGCAGTACATTTGTGTGCATGAACATGTCTGTTTGTATTGGTCTGGGTGTTTCTATGTATCAAGTGAATGTATTTTACAAAAAATGTATATATATACCCATATTACAGGGTATGCTTAGTTGGGGCTAGATGGCGCTGTGTTTTGTCAGTGGCTATTGTTTATTCTTTTAGCGTCTTGTTCATCTGCGTAAAGGAAATAGTAAAAACAAGGGATAGTGACATAGATTAAATCAAGAATCCTTACTGCACGCGTCTTCCTTGAACATTTCAGCTTGTTCGCGTCAAACTTTAAGCCCTGCTTGCACCGAAGCCGCCTGGTATGCACACCAGAGGGCAAGCCAACTTGCTCACAGGTTTCAAACATTCTTGATTGCAATACGATGGTTGCAGCCGACACTGCGTTTGCAGCAGCGCATTTATCTGAAGCTTCATCACTAAAATAAAACACTTGAATTGTGCATTGGCTTTTTATACGTCGCAATGGCTAGAGAACCTTTTGACCTTTTAATGTTTTTATTTTTAACCCCAACGCAAAAAGAGGGGTGTTATAAGTTGACGTGTTTGTCTGTGTGTGAGTCTGTGTGTCTGTCTGTGGCACCATAACTCCCGAACGAGTGGACGATTTTGATTTAGTTTTTTTGTTTGAAAGGTCATTTATCTAGCGTGTTCTCAGCTATGTTTATTAAAATCGGTTCAGCCGTTTATAAGATATAGGGATGAAAGTGGGAATGAAAAACCGATTGTTTACAAATTGCCCGAGTGGGGTATCAAATGAAAGGAAATGATTGTAATTACAATAGTAAGTAAGTAAAAACAGGGGTGTTATAAGTTTGACGTGTCTGTCTATATAAAATCTAACTTAACCTAACCCTACCTATAAAGTATGAAATAAAAATTAAATTAAAAATTTAAAAAACCCGACACAAGAACATAAGTAATTTCCTTTAAAAAGTAAAAAATAATAAAAAACTTAATGTTAAGTACCTAAGAATCTATTAATAATTCTAAAAAAAAAAGTCGCGTTGGGGGACCTTTTTCCGTTTCTTTTATTATTTTTTATGAGAGCGTCGGTGGCTCAGTGGTGTGGACTGTCGCCTTCCTACGGGAGGGCTGAGGTTCAAATCCGACACGTACCAATGTATTTTCGAATTCTCGAAATATATGTACGTTATCCGACGCTCTTACGGTGAAGGAAAAACATCGTGAGGAAACCTTCATGACGCCTGCGAAGAGATTGAAGGTTGTGGGTGAAGTCGTCCAATCCGCACTGGCCGCGTGGACGACTAAGGCTAATCACCCTATACGGGTAGGCTCGTGCCCCTCGGTGGGGACGTTTAATGAGCTGATGATGATGATGATGAAAGGGAAATTACTTAAGTTCTTGTCGGGGTGTTTTAAATTTTTAATTAATTTTTTTAATGAATAAGTGCTTAATATTTTTTTTTGTTTTGTAGGAGGTTATCATCATCATCATCATCATCATTACAGCCTAATTATGTCCACTGCTGAACGAAGGCCTCCTAATGATTTCCAGCGGACCGATCCCTTGCAGTTGACATCCATTTGCTACCCGCCACCTTAACCAGATCATCCGTCATCTGGTTAGGGGTCGGCCTACGCTTCGCTTTCCGTTACGTGGACGCACTCGAGAACCTTTCCGCCCCATCGGCCATCGGTTCTACGCACTATGTGCCCTGCCCACTGCCACTTCAACTTGCTAATCCTCTGGGCTATGTCGGTCACCCTAGTTCTCCTACGGATATCATCGTTTCGGATTTTATCGCGTAGGGAGACACTGTAGGAGGTCACTCAATGTTTTTTCTTTCTTCTTTCATTCTGTGATGTCATCAGCTTTTAATGGCCCACTGCAGGCCACGGCGGATCCAGGGGGAGGGTCATGGGGATCATGACCCCCCTCAGCAATTTTTAAGTACTATACTAACGTTTATTAACACCATACCTATAAGTTCTCAACTTCACTACTACTTTGTGACCTCCTCCTGGCGCCAAACCTGGACCCGCCACGTACCTTTGTTTTTCAAATTTTCGAAAAATATATGTACGTAGTCCAACGCTCTTATGGTGAAGGAAAACATCGTGAGGAAACCTGCGCACGCCTGCGAAGAAATTCATAGGTTGTGCGTGTAGTTGTCCAACCCGCACTGGGCCCGCATGAACGACTAAGGCTCGTGCCCCTGGTGGGGACGTTTAATAGAGCTGATGATGATGAAGATGTAAACAAAAATTATTGAAATCACCTGGTTTATCTTTCACTTACGCGAGATCTAGCGTGTATATATTGAGAGGTTATTTCCTAGCTATATCATTATCGACAAAAACTTAATTAGTAGGCTACGAAAACTCGTTTATATTCTTGCACAACACACATGTTGTTGTGCAGACTAAATAATTTGGTAATGATAAAGAATCTTGAATAATATGTTTTTTGTGTCATAAGTTGAAAAGGACGATCAGTTAGCTCTGATAGGTGATACGCCTGACAGCGCCGGATCTTCAATTTTTTTTGGTGGGGCAAAAATTTAGAAATGCCGCCCCGCCCTCTTTTATTTATTTTTACCTTTATCATCCTATATTATTTCACTAATTTATATAATAGGTCCTCAAATTGATTGACATTTGGACAAAGCTGCAACTTTTTACGCAGCTGTGATCAGTTTCAGAGATATTACATCTCCTTGTCTTACTCCTCGGTGCCAATGATAAGCCAATGGTAAGCTCTTCATGTACTCGGCCTGACATAGTAGCGCTCTCGTACAAACATCTCAACAATTCGATATAGCAGTAGTCAAGTCAGGCACCGTTGGAGGGAATGAAACACAGCCCAGCAGTCTCGATCGAATCGAAGGCTTTCTCATAGTCCACAAACGCCAAACATAATGGTCAGTTATACTCTCCGCTCTTCTGTATAACCTGCCACAGCGTATGTAATATGTAGTCTATGGTGCTGAAGCCTTTGAGGAACCCGGCTTGTTCGGAGGGCTGGAAATCGTCAAACATATGCGCGAGACGGATCATAATGACTCTGGAGAATAACTTGATGTGTGCACAATATCGTAATGGGTCGTTAATTCTTCAATAAGCTTTAATATCTAAGATAACTCGTAACAGATGTAAAAACGGCAAGATTAGTTTATTTGTCATTTTTATAATGTAATGTCGTATGGTCTACCGTTGTGGGGTACGGCTGCCGACATTGATACAATATTTGTGCTACAAAAAGAGCTTTTATCTACAACCTTAGACCACGTGACTCTCTTAAAGAACAGTTCAAAGAAATAAATTTGTTTTTTTGTAATGTAATTTTTGTATATTTTTGTCGTTCATAAGTGCTTTTTGTAAGCCTAATTTAAATAAATGAATTTTGACTTTAACTTATCATACCCGGAATATTAGGCTCTCTCCAAGCGGATACGAAAACTCGTTCGCAGAGAATTCTACTATTTCAATACAAGGTTAATTAAGGACCTTATTAAGGAGAACAGGGGGCCCAAAGTTTTCCAAAAACCACTTGGAGGAGCATTCTGGTGAAGCTTAATATAGCAGATGGCCAACTACTCACATTACGCCAACAGATCCTGGAAGAGGTTGAGAAATTCTATGGATTTGTCGAGCGCTCATCAGTACAGACCGAAGACAGCGAAGATCTACGTGCCCTACTAAGGCACCATTGTACGTAGGATATGCCGGATGTTGACGTTAGCGAAATTAGTGCAGCACTGAAGCAACTGAGAAATGAAAGGGCCCCGTGGGATGACGGTATTACGACAGAACTCCTAAACACCGGTGGACAACCCATCCTTAGGACATTAGGTGAGCTCTTTTAATGCCGTCATCTACCTGGGAACTACACTGGAAGCGTGGTCCACAAGCGTTCTTTAAGAAGGGTGATAAAGCTCTCTTGAAGAATTATAGACCGGTAGCGTCTGATAAGCGTCGGTGGCGTCCTTCTCCAGATTGTCCAAGAATAAGTTTACTTGGGCTAAAACTTGACCGGCACAATTTCGGAAGGGAAGCTAGTAGGAGGATTCATTTGGGCTGGGCGGCATCAGGCAAGTTACATCAGATCTTCACGTCGACGATTCCGCAACGCTTAAGGACAAAAGTCTTTGAGAAATACGTCCTACCCATACCAACATACGCAGATGAGACATGGACACTGACTGCGGATTGGTTCAGAAATTCAAAGTTACTCAACGAGCGATGGAGCGTGCTATGTTGGGAGACTCTTATACATAAAATCAGAAATGATGTTATCCGCAAAAGAACTAAAATTACCGGCATAGTTCGCCAGATTAGCGAACTGAAGTGGCAGTGGGTAATGATGTCGCAGAACCGATGGCCGTTGGAGCAGACGAGTTCTGGAGCGGAGACCGCGTCTTGGCAAGCGTAACGTAGGACGCCCTCCGGCCCGATGGACCGACAACTTGCGAAAAGTCGCTGGTGGAGTCTGGATGAGAAAAACGGAGGACCGGAATATCTGGCGCAAAATGAGACCAATGTCCAACAGTGGACTGCGATAGGTTGAATAGAGAGGGAAAAGGTTTAATCACCTTTCTTGAAGAAGAACACCACCACGCCATTGCTCCTCACCTTTGGTGTCGCACCATCACCGATTCCGGAATTAAAAAGCTTCTGAAGGGTCTTAAGCACTGGCGTGCCCCCTACTTTCAAAAGCTCTGCGGTATATCCGTCGTAGCGGGGGTCTAATAACGCTTAAGCTGTTTCATAACCATCCTAACCTCGGCAAAAAAGCAATGTCATTAAAAAGTTACAATTTATCAATTATTGGTATTGATATTAATCAATTAAGTTCTATAATGAAATAAGACTACTCGCCTCAGCTTTTTCGAAGTCACACTGGATGAAAAAGGCGTTTTATTTCCAATTTATTTTGTATATTTTCTTAAAAAACGTGGTCGCTTGATGCAAGTAAAAGGAGCTTAATTGTTTATTTTTTATTTTTTTTCAATTGTAGCTGTCCATCATGAAAATGATATAGCTTTAAAGCAGCTAAGTTGGCATCAATTAACATAGAGAAATAACTACGTAACTTTGAAATAATACACTGCTGCCCTGTATAGAGATCGACGAGAGAGTTTTCGTATACAGCGTCATTCCTCAGATCGCAGCTGCACCCGCCTGCTGACCGTGATCTGCGGGCGCCTATTTAGAACTATGCAAAAAAATGTAATGGTTCAGTAACATGCCTTACTCCGCGCTCCGGTTATCAGTCGTATTTCTATGGCCATGCACTTGTACTATTATTTATTCCGCGGGCAAGTAAGGTAAATGATGAGTGGTCCATTAGTCGGTTTGCCGCCCCCTGACCGTGCCGCCCGGGGCACGTGCCCCGTCTGCCCCCTAGATCGGCCCTGCGCCTGACCATGTCACATGCAGTGTTACCAATATCAGTAAAAAATTGGCGTTAACACTTCGCCGCTATCCGAGATGATACATATTAGGTGTTTAATACGCGTAATTTTACTAGCTACAGTGCCCTCATCCGCGAAACACAGGATGGCAAAACACTTCCATTTACAAGACGATATCTGGTGGTGGTACTACTTAGACGACTCAGTACGAGTCTCCACCTAGTGGACGATATCTGGCACTGCGGTGGTACCTACCTAGACGACTCAATACCTGAGTCTACCACTAGTGCGATATCTGGCACTGCGGTGGTACCTACCTAGACGACTCAGTACCGAGTCTACCACCTAGTGGACGATATCTGGCACTGCGGTGGTACCTACCTAGACGACTCAGTACCGAGTCTACACCTAGTGGACGATATCTGGCACTCGCGTGGTATCCTGCCTACCTAGACGACTCAGTACCGAGTCTACCACCTAGTGGACGATATCTGGCCTGCGATGGTACCTACCTAGATGACTCAGAGTCTACACAATTTCTTAATAATAATTGAATGATTTAGGTATTACATTTGACGTGTGCGACTAAAATGGCGGCAACTAATAAAGTACACAATTGATACGCGGAGCATCTTGGCAGTTTCAATGTGGATTGTTTCAAAGAGAAAAAGCCCCGCGTTATAAATGACGGTTTTATTTGAATATCAGCAATAAATTGCAAAGATAAGCAAATACGAGTTTCCGAACAACCAAAATGGCTGTTATTATCTACACTGCATAAATAGCACTTGGTTAAACACATCCTACTAAATACGTTATTGTGTGAATCCTAGGTAGGTATTTGTCGAAAATAAAATCTCTTTGGCATGTCTCTCGCGCAAACGTTTCAATTTATAAGATAATGATAAAAGAAACTTGATATCATTTTTTAAGATCTACATTGATACCCCACACGTGGGGGAACAATGAAAACAAAATTTTAGTTTCAGTTTTTAAGAGACTGCATCTGTTGTCTCGGGTGACGGCGCAGTGCGGCATTGATGGAAGATAAATAACTGTCTATCAGTTGTTGTCTCCTTTAATGCCGCTGTCATGGTCTGGCGTATCACTTACCATCAGGTAAGCGTCGTTATAGAAAAATGGGTGTGGCATACGGACGGACAGACAGACTTGACGAATCTATAATGGTTCCGTTTTTGCCATTGGGCTATTATTTTTGTTCTCCTTAGATAGCGATCTCGACGATATTATTTAAACAAGTAACGCCGATACCAAACCTACGTCCGAAAACATTAAAAATCTGTACTGATACAATTGGCCGATGGGGCGGAAAGGTTCTCGAGTGGCGTCCACGTAACGGAAAGCGAAGCGTAGGCCGACCCCTAACCAGATGGACGGATGATCTGGTTAAGGTGGCGGGTAGCAGATGGATGTCAACTGCAAGGGATCGGTCCGCGTGGAAATCATTAGGGGAGGCCTTCGTTCAGCAGTGGAAATAATTAGGCTGTAATGATGATGATGATGATGAC
Organism: Leucinodes orbonalis; assembly: GCA_019425675.1. Taxonomy (NCBI): domain Eukaryota; kingdom Metazoa; phylum Arthropoda; class Insecta; order Lepidoptera; family Crambidae; genus Leucinodes; species Leucinodes orbonalis. The sequence goes on from PQWD01005568.1 coordinate 8,287, forward strand.
TGATACAATATGCAAAACTGCACTAAAACGTAAAAGTGTACTTGAGTTGGCTCCAAAAATATTTAATTAACTCCCTGAACCGTTAAAACACTTTATCTTATGTAAATTAAAGCAAGTTCTGTATAAATTATTAATTGATAAATCCTACTATAGTGTAAATGACTACTTCAATGATAATGACATAAATTTGTTATATTTTTAAGAGTAACATTTTATTTTAATTAGTTATGACTTTAATGATTATAACTTATTAAGAGTTTTTAATGTATAATTGTATTTGTTTCCTTTAATAATGTATAAATTTAATTGTTTTCTTTGAATTTGTATATAATATTTGCATGCCAAATGTGACTGGCAGTGTATGGTGGAACAAATTTTATGTAATGTGAAAACTATGTATACAACCCATATTACGCAAATAAATATGATTTGATTTGATTACCCCGGCAATAAGTGCGGTTATTTGGTGAAGAAGGTAGATACTCTAAATTGTGATCGCTGTGGCATCATCGATAGGTGATGTGCAGCATATCCTTGTAGAATGTTTGAATGTAGCCACAAGAGTTTGAAGATCGTGAACGCGACCAAGCGCCGATTTGAATGAACGCAACCCGTACCCGCTTTCTGTCTATCGCGATCCGTCGCGGCCAACAGCGATAAGTCATACCGAAAAAAAAACAGCATAGTTATAGGGATATTAAAACGTAACCCAAACCGGACCCAAGCGGTTTGGTGCGTTATATTTCGGCTCTGCCACACCCTCTTTCGTAATCACTAGGACAGGTATACAATTCATTTTATTTGTGGCTTTCCAAGATATTCTGATAATAAGTGAAGTTTTTTCCTTACTATGACTTTGATAAGTAAGAGTGTCCTTACTTTGATAATTAAATCTTTGTATTATATTTTAAATTAATGGACTTAATTTTATTTCGTATGGCATTAAAAAAACAATATTAAAAATGATAAAAGAAAATGTATTATATAATCACCAAACACACTTTATTTTCTTCATACGTTTGTTTCTGGTGAAGGCTTGACTTTCGTTTGACGTTCCCCAGTTGTCAGGATGTTAAGCTAAAAAAATAATAAATTAAGTGACAATGATATCTGTATATATAAAGGTAGATACGCCATCCGTGCCTCGAAAACGAATCGCTAAAGATAATACAGTTTGTAGGTTGTTGTTTAGGTAAATGTACGAGTACGCTCATTCAAAATATGTGTATTTTTTTATGTTATAAGTGTATAGGACGGTCTGGACGCTCACCTGATGGTAAGTGATACGCCAGACCATGACAGAGCGGCATTAAAGGAGACCAACAACTGATAGACAGTTATTATCCTCCATCAATGCCGCACTGCGCCCGTCACCCGAGACAACAGATGTTAGGTCTCTTATACCCGGTAATTTCACTAGCTACAGTGCCCTCATCCCGAAACACAAAAGTGCATACGAGTAACACTCCTGTTTCACAGGATGATATCTGGGCACTGCGGTGGTACCTACCTAGACGACTCAGTATGTGTGCTATCGCTGCATTCGGAACACTTTTTTCGATTGTTTTGTGAGCATGCCACGAATTTATACTTTTCACATCATTGGTAAGTGAAAAATATTCAGCCATCCATACTAATGATATAAATGTGAAAGTATCTCTGTCTGTCTGTCTGTTTGTTACGCTTTCACGCCTAAACGGCTGAACGGATTTTATTGAAACTTGGTATGTTGATAGTAGGTAACCTAGAATAGGTTATAGGCTACTTTTTGTCCCGTTTTCAACCCCCACTCCCCTCAAATGGGGGTTGGAAGTTTGTATGGAACATCCCGCAATATTGGTAGTACGACGCTGAAATTCGGTATGCGGATTATATGTCAGAAACGAAAAAATATGGCATATATATTTTTTCAAAAATCCACCCCCAAACCCTTCAAATAAGGAAGTGTCATATTCGATTTTTCGCAGTTTAAGGTAGATTTAGAGAAATTTGGTATGCGGACTATTTGTCAGAAACGAAAAAATATGGCATATATTTTTTTTCAAAAATCCACTCCCAAACCCTTCAAATAGGGGAGAAAGTATCATATCCGATTTTTCGCAGTTTTAAGGTAGATTTAATTGAAACTTGGTATGTTGATAGAAAGTAACCCAGAATAGGTTTTAGGTTACTTATTGTCCCGTTTTCACCCCGGTGAAGATGAATGAATTATTCCTCAAACTATTTTTCGATGCGGTGAAGACGACTTTGATGTTAGAATATACTAGTTATTCTTCATCAGCTTGTATGAAAAACAAACAATTTACCTACCTAAACAAATACAATAACAAAGTTGTCTAAACTTTTTATTGTAAATATAAGGAATCATGTTAAAAAGTTTAAAAACTTTGTGAATAGAGATGATCATACCCCATATTTTTGAATGCTAAAAAAGAATAATGCCTTTGACACTTAAATCAGCAATAATAAAAAAATAAAAATTTCTTGTAAGCATTGCAAATACACCAAGTTTAATATTGATTTATTATATTACAGTCACAAAAACATTCAAACTTACACAATTATGATATAAATAAAATAATGATTTTTTAAAACAAAGGAAAGTATTATTATTTCTTCTTTGTTCCTGGATCATCTTTAGATTAGGTTCATCTTTAGTGCCATGGATGAGGACTGCACAGGGCAGTTCCATGTGGAAATCCTCAGGACAGCATTTTTCAAGCAGTTTCTGCTCACACTGTGATGAGTTAAATATAACCTTTTCTTTTTGCTTACTAATTTCATTTTCATGTTTGGTGATGAAAAAACAATCATTTCTAGATTATCAGTAGACATTATGCTTTGATATTTCAATAAAGTACCGTAAAAAGTCCATATTTCGCATCAGGCTTATTGCGGTTTGTAAAACTCACTTCCGACAAAAATAAATTACAACCATGTCAACATTAACTTTGGTAGTTTCCTGGAGTCTGCTTTTACAGTCCTAAATTTCATTTTTATTCGAAAAATGTCGATTTTGTCGTTTTAATGTTCACTTTTTACTAAAACTTTAACGTCAAAATAATATGTCATACATAGATGACGTAAATGACAGTGATTGGTGTTTTAATTTACGTTCCGTTTTAAGTAATTTCAATGAGAAATTATTTTTAAAAACAGCGTAAATTAAAATATAAACCTCGCGGTGTCCCTTCTTTTATGTAATTTTAAGATTTTAATATCAAAATATTCATTTATATTACATTTGCATGTTCCCTATTGCAAAGACCACACAATTAAAATTTAAAAAGTTTAAGAACTGCACTCTTTCGGCTTCGTTACGGATACATTCCATCATTACATGGTAAACATCTTCAACGGCGTCACATTCATTACATTTAGGTGAGTTTACTTTTTTCATAAGGTATCCAAAACTATTCAGAGGAATATGTCCAGAACGAAGTCTGAGCGCTATAACAGTTTCATACCGGCTCAAGTTAAATCTATACTAATATATAAAGCTGAAGAGTTTGTTTGTTTGAACGCGCTAATCTCAGGAACTACTGGTTTGATTTGAATAATTCTTTCAGTGTTAGATAGCTTATTTATCGAGGAAGGCTATAGGCTATATATCATCACTCTACGAGTAAAAGAAGCGGAGCAGTAATGAAAAATTTTTCAAAATCGGGGTATTTTTCTTACTTGGAGCTTCCGCTGCGTACGCTGCGTAAACGGTTAAAGTTACACAAAAGTCATGTATGAGAGTATTGTTCTCCTTTTAAAGGTCTACAAAAAAGTCCGCGACAGCATATGTCTATCTTTTAAGGTTAGCTCACTATAACATATTTTTGCTAATAAAAAATTCTGAAATTGACCCGAAACCTTTAAAGTTGGAGGGAGGGGAAATCCTATGTATAGTGATAAATGAAAGTACCGTGTTATCCCGAATTTAATGCGAGCGAAGCCGCGGGCAAAAGCTAGTAGGTAATATTGAAGGTACATATTTCAAATGTGTAAACCAAATCGGTTGCCACTCAGCTTTTCTGTCTCAGCTACGTGTAGCTGTGACGCTGATTTTACGTGGAACCGTTAACACAAAAATCTTTGGACGCGTTTACACAAAAATCAAAATTTTTGAGCTATTGCAGTTGTTTATTAGACGTACGATGTATTCGTAGTTCGTATTTATACGAAGTTTGCCCGGAAACATGAAGTTTTAGGTACAAGATGGACACATGTGTTTTCCAATATAAATATTACGAATACCAAGTATTAATAGGGAATCAAATATATTATTTGCATTCACTGTAAGAAACGTTTATTGACTTTTCATACACGTGTCGTACGTTAAGAGGCGGTTCAAGGACAAAATTCTGCCCAGAACTGGTAACATCACTGTCACATTATTAAAATATCTATAATAAAAGCCCGGTGCGATCAGACATACCGTATTTTCACATAAACGAAACCGTGGGCTCTCAGTAAGTCAGTACCATCTAGGGTACTTTGAATTCCTGCGCCCTTATGGATCTTGCCCTGTGACACCTGAGAAAGTAACCAAGAAAATTAAGGTTTAAAAACCTTTTTAAAAACAAGCTTTTATTTGAATGCGCTAAAAAGAAAATTGCATTTCCGGCCACAACGGGGTTGTAACCCCGTGGCATTCAATAAGCGAGTGAATAGGCTTTTTCTGGGCAAGCTCGCTCCATCTTTGAGCACGTCTCTTCCCCTAGGATAGTCTGTGCTCAAGAGTAAGTCCATCAGATATAAAAAAAATACGGCTAAAATATATCTTGCGACAAGCTTTTATAGAATAAAATATAAATTGTGTCAAATGTGGTAAATTTTTATGACGTTATAATTAAAGTAAAAGTGTATATTTTTCTTTATAACGCATTTTAAAAAAGCTTGTTTTTAAAAAGGGATTTTTTACCCTAATTTTATTTAATATTTTTCTAAAATTATTCTCGGAAAGCCCTTTAACTTGATACCCATATTGTGGGAATGCATTAAAAAATATTGATCCGCCATTTTAAATATGACGCCATGTTAGATTTAGAATGACGTCACACAGTAACCATGCACAATTATCCAAACTGAACGTGTACCTATGCAAAATTTCAGCGCAGTCGGTAAAAAGAATTTTTCAAAATTGATTTTCAAATTTTAGAAGTCCACCGTATTAGATTAAGAAAGACGTCATATTTTTTTGAGTTACTCTCAGCAAGCCCTTTAATTTGATACCCATATTCTAGGAATGCATTCAAAATTATTGTTCCGCCATTTTGGGTATGCCACCATGTTGGATTTAGAATGACGTCACACTGTTAATCATGAATTGTCATCAAAACTGAACGTGCACATTAAATTTCAGCTCGGTTGTGCTTGTTGAGTTGAGGGCAAGTGCCTTAAAATTGAGTTGTAAGATTCCACCAGAACAAACATACATTGCAAGTTAAATAAAGCTTGTCAAAAGAGTTATTTTACTAAATTTTGCATGACTGATCTTTATTTATAAATAAAAAAAAACATTTATTTCGATGCGCATAATAATTTATGGTATACTTGACTAGCTGAACGCGAGTCCAGTGCTTAATAATAGCACTGTCCGCGTCCAGCCTCGCCGCGACCGTCTGCAGGAGGCTGTTCGTGCTGCTTCGCACCCGATACAACAAGGATGCAATGCGTTTTCTTATGATAGCCGAGAAGTTATCGACTTCAGCAGCTGCTAACATGCCCGCTGCAGTGCAGTGCCGAGGCAGCCCCATCAGCCCCCTGAAAATAAGCTTTAAAAAGCGTAATTTTAACACCTTTCGTGCATCGTGCAAACCTGCGGGAAAGCATATTAGCACTAACGCACAGTGCCCTACGCTCCCTCTCTATATCTAAGTCATCCTTTAAAGACTCGGTGACCCAGTGTCCCAGATATTTAAACTTTTGTACTTGTCTAAGCGAAGTGCCCTTAAGCTTGACAGGTGGGACTTCATAAGCCCTGTCCCTCGATTTAAAAACAAGTAATTCGCTCTTAGTATAGTTGTACCTAAGGCCGTGGGACCTTACATATCTTTCACAGATGCCGAGCACTTTGTTCAGAGAACTGATTGAGGGGCACCACAGCACCATATCATCGGCGTAACTTATATTGTTCACGAAGGTACCGTCAACAGAACATCCAACTCCAGCGCTGCTGAGTTCCACAATCAGTTTTTTCATGAACAAGTTGAAAAGCGTTGGAGAGCTTGCCCCCCTTGTATCACACCACTTTCCAACATGTACATGCTCGAAAGTTTCCCTGACCACTTTACATAGTTCTTTTGGTGCGAGTACCAGTACTTCAGTATTGAGATGAATTCCTGCGGCAAGTCGGTCACATCCTCAAGCTTTTTCCACAGAATCTCATATTGAAACAAATCGAATGCTTTCGACAAGTCCAAAAATACCGCATACACGGGCGTCTCTCTCGCAGTATAATACTGGACAGTCTGCTTAAGACAATACAACTCGGTGGAAAGTCCTGATCTACAGCCAAACTGTGCATCGTGGAGTTTGATATTATTACTCAGCTGTCGCTCAATCAGCCTGTCTAGTACCTTCGCTACAATGGTCGCTAAGGAAATCGGTCTGTAATCGGACCTGTCACTAGCACTGCACGATTTATTTTTAACAATATTCAGAACTATAGACTTAAGTATATATAACATATTTTGTGGTAGCTTATATAAATATTTTAATGCTTAATCCGCAAATAAGTTCCCGACCTTATGCAATCTGAGATTTGGAACGGCAAGTTTGTTTTTGTTTCTAGTGTTCAAACTATGATTATCTGACTTTTTTGGAAATACATGTTAATTTTTGTGTACATAGATGATGCAGTCTAGAATGTACTGAGACGGTAATGTAAAAATATTTATTAATTTAAATAATCCCCTTAGTGAGTCACGTGATTAAAGAAACAAAGAAAGAAGAAAGAAAAACTATTTATTGACCTTTACAATAAAAATACACAGTCGAGAAAAAACATTACATATTACTACGCACTTGTTTTTAAAAATAAAACTATAAACACAAAAAAAAGGTCCAAGGGTTCCGTCTCAGCTTAAGCCATTGCGTCCCAATAGCGCCGATATTCTGACGGAACCCAGGACAGTAAATAAATTTATAAATTAGTTTAGCACTTGTTAAAACATTTACAAGAAAAGTCAAACATTACATTAAATTAATTAAAATAAAAAATTAAAGGCCATATTTGGCACAGTATATGTTTCGGCTCTGCCACACCCTCTATTGTAACCGCTAGGCCAGGTCTATAATTCATTTAATTTGTGGCTTTCATAGATATTCTGCAAACAAGTGAAGTTTTTTCCTTACTATGCTTTTGATCAGTAAGAGTGACCTTTCTTTGATAATAAAATCTTTGCGAATTACTTTTCTATTATATTTTAAATTAATGGAATAAATTTTATTTCGTATGGCATTAAAAAAAACAATATAAAAATGATTAAATTCAATGTATTTTTGAAACACTAACACACTTCATATTCTTCATACGGTTGTTTTCTGGTGAATGCTTGGCTGTCGTTTGACGTTTCCCAGTTTTCAGGTTGTTAAGCTAAAAAAACATAAATTAAGTAAGTGACAACGATATTCTGTATAAATAAAGATAGATACGCCACCCGTACCTCAAAAACGAACCGCAGTTTCTAGCCCTTTGTTTAGGTAAATGTACGCTCATTCGAAATATGTGTATGTGTGCTGCCGCTGCATTCGGAACACTTTTTTCGTTTGATTTGTGAGTATATCATGAATCTATACTTTTTACATCATTGGTAAGTGAAAAATATTCAGCCATAGATTATAATATTGAAGAAACAGTTTAGTGCTAGTTTTACGGGGACTATTGAGGCTGTTATACAAAACTGTTATGACCTCGACCTGCAAGATCTTTTAAGGCTCACTCCCCTTTTATACTTTACCTAAAAGTTGGACTTCGTCCATTTTTTGCAAACTTAAGAGTTTTAAAATGATTTGGGCCTAAATGGTAATTGCCCAATTATCCCAGTTCCCGCACAAAACAGGTGCATCATTGTCTCCCTCTCTTTTTAGCAAATCTGCAAGTGTCCGAGTCAAATAACGAGCGTGTATTCACACAGAATACATAATTGTGAGACAAACTGGCCCCTTCCCATTACCCGCTCGTTGCCCAAGCGGCAAACTATCTGCCCATGAAGGGTGTTCGATTTAAACATCGCCGACCGAGGCACATATTACTCGATCCAGATGACACTATCACAGGGGCCAACGCGCCTTACACTCACACTCAGCACACTGTACATCGTACACGAACACTAGGACACCGCATCCGCCGGCGGACACGTGATTCCCAATCCTCACAGCTTCTCACTGCGTCATATTCCTCCCTCGTCCGAGGGACGGCACTAAGTCGAGGTTCGAGCCCTAGTGGGCGCCCTTAGTGGCCGTCCTTCTTCTCCTACTTCGATAGGTATCCGTAAGCGGTCTCGTGCCGCGACCGGAGCCAATCATCGGCTGAGCTAGGCTCGCCATTTTCATCCGGTGACGTCGTTAAGGCCACCTGCGGCCAACAACAAAATCATTTCCAAAAAAAAAAAACCCCTTCCCATCTATATGGAACCAACTATAGAGCTGGTGTGGCGTGTGAAGCGGCTAAAAAAGCCAAAGCGTGGGGGGTAACCACAATCTCCTAAAACAGTTTTGTTATAATGTTACGTCAGCATTTTTGTACCAGAAATGACGAAATAATATTATTGTAACACTGTTTTAAGAGATGGCGGTAACCGAATATGATTTTGTCCCATTCGGTGTCGAGAACCTTGGTCCGTGGAGCCCCAGCGCTATTAGGCTTTTTAAATTTCGAAACGATTATTCGACAAAACTGGTGATCGAAGATATGGCAGCTACCTCGGTTAAAAAATTTGTTTAGCGATTCAAAGGGATAACGCTGCCAGTATCTTCGGAACCTAACATAAGGGAGTCTCATTCTTTTAATTATTTTGTGAATAAAGGAAAACATCGTGAGGAAACCTGCACGTACACCTGCGAAGAGATTCAAAGATTGTGGGTGAAGTTGTCCAACCCGCACTTGGCCCCGTGGACGACTATGGCTTAATCACCCTATATGGGTAGGCTCGTGCCCCTCGGTGGGGACGTTTAATGAGCTGATGATGATAATATTTTATTTTAAGGGTTTTAATTTGTGGTTACTATTACAGTGTTTTTGTATTGTAAGTTTGTTAATTTTCTTAATTAATAAATTGTTATACTTACAATGATCAGCATTCGTTTGCAGGCACACAACGTCTTACTGACAAACTATATTTCATATCGCCACTGCAGCGGCAGCCCTGTTCTACGGTGCACGTAGGGCAGACCTGTGCCGGCCGGTTGCAGATCTGGTTGCAGTACGATGACTTGCAGCCGCCCACCACGGCGTTTATGTCACCGCATCTTAGTAAACCTTCCGCGTCACCTGTTACGAATTAAATTTGGGATATAGTTACGTGATCTTATTTAACGACCCATTTGGTGTTGCGGTTGAGAGGTCGGCCGCAACACCAAGGGTTCCTGTTCGATCCTCGGGCAGTACATACATTTGTGTGCATGTTTGTTTGTAATGGTCTGTATAATATCTATGTATAATATGTATGTATTTACAAAAAAAATGTATATGTATGTTTATCCGTTGTTTAGTACCCATAATACAGGCTTACCGCTTAACTTGGGGCTAGATGGCGCTGTGTGAATGTCAGTATGTATTTATTTCATTTAAAACTAGCTTTTCCCTGCGGATTATATTCCCCCACAGGACCATAACCTACAAGCGCGTAACCCAAGCGACGTTGCGTGTGAAACATTGCATTCTTTTTGTTTTTTTTTTCTAAAATAAAAGTAGGCTATGTTTTTTCTTATTACATCGGCTACCTGCCAGAAAAAGTCCCGTCCAAATCCATCCAGCCGTTTAATGATTACCAGGAATAAACAGACAGACATACACAACGACAAACATTTTTTTTTATTGTTATTTTGTCATACGTACCTACCGTACAAGGGCGGATCCAGGGTAGGCGCCAGGAGGGGATCACATAGTAGTAGTCCAGCTTAACTTATAAGGTATATTGTTAATGTACGTTAGTATATTACTTTAAATAGCTCAGGGGGGTCATGACCCCCATGACCCTCCCCCGGGATCCGCTGTTGCTACCGTACTCTTATATATATATTTATACTAGCTTTTGCCCGCGCCTTCGCCCGCGTTAAATTCGGGATGACAAAATTATTCGGTTTTCGTTACCTGGAAAGTGGAGCCATCCACTTGGTAACGAAAACAGAATAATTTCAAGACTGCAACACAGCTTCTTCTTTTTCTTATTTAAGGCTTTAAGGGCCGGTTTGCAAAAACTTCAATATGCAAGACTTATTGTTCATGACAAATAGCCATCATACTTATTTTTAGCTTTCTACCTTGTAAACTGTTTAAACTTATAAAGAAAAAATATGTATACATATATATCACTATACATAGGAATCCCCCGCCCAAGTTTTTAAGTTTTGGAGTCCATTTCTAATAACGGATCCCCTCCCTCCCCCCCTCCCCCCAATTTAAAAGATTTGGGGTCAATTTTGTGAATATATATACATAATATATATATATATATATATATATAATATATATATATATATATATATATATATATATATATATATATATATATAATCTACCTTAACTACTGCTGAAAATTTGATATGATACTTCCTCCCTTCCTTACTTTATTTGAAGGGTTTGGGGGTGGATTTTTGAAAAAAAATATTATGACATATTTTTTCATTTATGACAAATAGTCCGCATACCAAGTTTCAGCGTCGTACTACAAAAATTGCAGAATGTTCCATACAAACTTTCAACCCCCATTTTAGGGAAGTGGGGGGTGAAAACGGGACAAAAAGTAGCCTAAAACCTATTCTAGGTTACCTTCTATCAACATACCAAGTTTCAATAAAATCTACCTTAAAACTGCGAAAAATCGGATATGATACTTCATCCCCTATTTGAAGGGTTGGGGGTGGATTTTTGAAAAAAAAAGGGCATATTTTTCGTTTCTGACAAATAGTCCGCATACCAAATTTCAACGTCGTACTACAAAAATTGCGGAATGTTCCATACAAACTTCCAACCCCCATTTGAGGGGAGTGGGGGGTAAAAAAGGGGCCAAAAAGTAGCCTAAAACCTATTCTAGGTTACCTACTATCAACATACCAAGTTTCAATAAAATCTACCTTAAAACTGCGAAAAATCGAATATGACACTTCCTTCCCTATTTGAAGGGTTTGGGGGTGAATTTTTGAAAAAACATATATGTTTATTTTCCTACTATCATACCAAGTTTCAATAAAATCCGTTCAGCCGTTTTGGCGTGAAAGCGTAACAAACAGACAGACAGACAGACAGACAGAGATACTTTCACATTTATAATATTATAGTATAAGTATATAGTATGGATTAGTATGGATGTATGAAGAAAAAAAACTTTGTTTAAATATTACAAACAGACACTCCAATTTTATTTATATGTAATAGATAATGGATGAGACACTTTTTCTTAATTCTAAAATTTACAAACAATATTTTTTTCCATAAAAAAATAGTTAAAATGTAACTTACATCGGACGTCAGCCACGTAGAAAGCAGCTACCAACAAAAACACACAAGCGGTAATGCGGAACATTTTGGTAATTTCAAATTAGAAATGTGAAGAGTGTACCAAGCATTGAGCTTAAATACCAATCGCTGTGAATTTTTAATTTTTACCACACGTTATCAATAAAGTGAAATAAGTCAAAAATTTCAAAATTTTGCTTTTCATCATACAACGAAACTGGTCTTCTCTCAAACCTGTCGAATTCCACTCTGGCCATTGGTTCCCCCCCCCCCCCCCACCATACTGCCCTAGATACTGCGAATCGCATGAATGGAAGCTGAGACGAGAAGATATCCTCTTTTCTAAAGTCACTTAAAAAGACACAAAAGACTTTTTTGTAACATTTTTTTTTATAACATAGACATTTCCAAAAGCTGAGGTCACAGGGATGCGTTGCCGGCCCTTGACATGTCCTTAAATTGTAATACTTATTTTGCACTAAAATTTCAGATACATTTTTTTAATCATGAATTTAGGTAAGTACTTATTTAAAAAGGGCTTCTGTTGATTCTTAAATGGATCACTAACCTGTCTCGTGGATAACAGAAATAAAATCAGTTTAGTATTGAACATTTATCCGTTTTGATGAGAAATTGGACGAAGTCCAAAAATAAAAGAGTATTTAATTGCAAAAATAAAACCAAAAACCAAAGGAAACTGTTACACTAACGAAATATTATTTGTCTAATTGTTGTTTAGGCTAGTATATGATTAAACATACTGATTAAGATAAAAGCCCCAAACGGTCCTGTAACACATACGATTAGAATCTGTAATTGGATAAAATTATCAATTTTATCACTACATAGTATAAAACAAAGTCCCACTTTCTGTCCCTATGTGCGCTTCCTACCGGGAGGGCTGAGCCCTTCCTACCGGGAGGGCTGAGGTTCAAATCCCGACACGTACCAATGTATTTTCGAATTTTCGAAAAATATATGTACGTTATCCGACGCTCTTACGGTGAAGGAAAACATCGTGAGGAAACCTTCATGCACGCCTGCGAAGAGATTCGAAGGTTATGTGTGAAGTCGTCCAATCCGCACTGGGCCCGCGTGGACGACTAAGGCCTAATCACCCTATACGGGTAGGCTCGTGCCCCTCGGTGGGGACGTTTAATGAGCTGATGATGACGCAACGGATTTTGATGCGGAATGATCATTTTGATGATTATTTTTAAATAGATACAGTGATTCAAGAGGAAGGTTTCATCATCATTACAGCCCAATTATGTCCACTGCTGAACGAAGGCCTCCCCTAATGATTTCCACGCGGACCGATCCCTTGCAGTTGACACCCATCTGCTACCCGCCACCTTAACCAAATCATCCGTCCATCTGGTTGGGGGTCGGCCTACGCTTCGCTTTCCGTTACGTGGACGCCACTCGAGAACCTTTCCGCCCCATCGGCCATCGGTTCTACGCACTATGTGCCCTGCCCACTGCCACTTCAACTTGCTAATCCTCTAAGGTTTATATGTATAATAATAACATCCATTAGATAGTGGAGAAATACTATTATTTTTGTTATTTACTTTTTACGACAAATAAAGGCTAAGTTTCGAAGCGATTTTAACCAATACAGCATAAATCCTTATTCAATTAAATACCTTAAATAAATAATTGATTAAATATAGATCTATATGGCCTTTACAGTATATGATTTAAATGAATATTTTCGAAGAAATTACAGATTTAAAATTGCGGTACGTAGCGTTTGCTTGCGGTACCGGCCGATCTATTACGAATATCACCATTGCACCCGTGAGAAGCAGGAGCGCGATGCTAGTTGATATCTAAAATTTACTATTTCGTTGATAATTCTTGTTATCAAAAATGTTTAGCTCCTTCCTGAAGTGCTAGAAAGTTAAAATTTAGTATTTAATCTAAGTTTAGTACAACCAACAAAAAAATCATAAACTAATAACTTTTGACCCCCATCCCCTAAAATGGAGGTGGGTAGAAATGTATATGAGACTTTTCTAAAAGAAAGCCTATTCGTAATAGAAAGGAACTACATTTTTGAATATAAAATTTAAAACCAAAATTTTTGAATTATTGCAGTTTTTTATTAGACGTAAAAAACAATTATACAAAGTTAGCCCGTAAACAAGAAATTTAAGGTACAAGAAGGACACATGTGTTATCTAGTCTATTACGAATAACAACTATTAATAACAAAAATATTATTCGCGTTTATTTACTCTTCCTACACGTGTCGTAGTAAGGTGGTTCAAGTTTAAGAACAAAACACCCACCCCGACTTTGGTGATACTCGTAATAGGCAAGCTCGCGCCTGCGCGCTTCCCCGGTCGGCCGGTGCCGCCGCAAACGCTACGTCCCGCAATGTTTAAATCTGTAATATCTTCGAAAATATTAATTCAAATCACATGCTGTTAAGGGTAAAATCAACAATGTATTAAAGGTATATAATTGGATAAGGATTAATGCTATTATTATTATTCTTAGATACTACGAGAGCAAGTGACTGACACCTTTTATGGACCAGAATATCATTTTCAATGTTTTCAACTTTGCATTTTGAACATTGCATTGTATTTGAATATTTTTACTAATTATGACATTTTATAATTATTCATTACAATTAATTAATTGAAGACCCGTATAGTGTAATTCGTTGAGACGTCAGCCATTACACCAAGGGCTCGGGGCTTCGATCGCCGGGCACAATTGTGTGCATGTACACGTTTGTTTGTATTGGCTGAGGTGTTTTCTATTTATATTATATACCTATGTAGTTACAAAAAAAGTATGTTTATTCTGGATGTTTTCTATGTGTATAATGTATGTATTTATATAAAAAAGTATATGAATGTTTTTCAGTAACATTGAGCAGTCCTGTTACTGTACTATGCCTACCAAGACGCGGTCTCCACTTCATAACTCGTCTGCTCCAATGGCCATGGTCCTCCGACATACGTGACCAGCCCACTGCCACTTCAACTTGCTGATCCGGAGAGTCGGTAGGTAACTTTAGTTTTATTACGGATATCATCGTTTCTGTTTTTAACCTTAAGAGACCATAATTGGACTGACTTAACTTGTAAACCAATTAGGTAACTTTAGTTTTATTACGGATATCATCGTTTCTGTTTTTAACCTTAAGAGACCATAATTGGACTGATTAAATTGTAGACCAATTCCGCAGTGTTCAGTCCATATCTCAGTATGAATTAGGACGCAAAGCTCAAGGACGCAATCCTTAAGTATTGCGGAATTGTCGACCTGACGTAATTTTCGAATGCCGCCCAGCTCACCTGAATCCTCCCACTAGCATCCCTCTCTTATGCCGGCCAAGTTATCTATAGGGTGTTAAGTTCATGGACCGACAGGGTTTTTTGGGGGGTTGGGGGTCTTACACTACTTTACCCCGGTAGACGCAATGTCTTAAGTTTCACGGTAGTTGTGATATGCATTCGAAATCCTTTGATTCTTGGCCCAAATAGTGGCCCGGTCCTCAGGATGGCATGTGTGGGGCTGAAGCCAACACAGCACATAGGCCCTTTTTCGAACGATTAATCTTTGTATTAGAAACACGGACCGACGACTTGTGAAAGGTCTCTGGTGGAGGCTGGATAAGGAAAGGGAGGGCTGGGATATCTGGCGCAAAATGGGGGAGACCTATATCCAGTTGTGATAGGTTGAGAGATCAACGCGTGGCGAATGCAATCACAAAATCCAGAATATGATACTATCCATAACGACCGACCGTCGCTTCCGTATGACATAACTGGCAACACTGGTCAAAGACCTTCGTCTTGAGACACTGAGATATTTTGGACGAAAAGATCTTCCTTAAGTTTTCGAACGCTGCCCATCCTAATTGGATTCGACGAGAAACCTATAGTTATACGCGGTAGAATTCTAAATCTATATAGAATATCAAATTGTGACTCACACAATTTGATATTCTTGCTGTTCCAGACTTGTGACTACATAAAGTAGTTAAATCTTTTATAGGAAGATGTATAAAGTTTTTCAATAAGGTACCGCAAAATATTGTCGAGTTACCTTTACACATGTTTAAAGCTAGAATAAAAAACCACCTTTCTAAAACAGGGTACTACACTATTGACGAATATTTATGTGATAAAAATCCATGGTCTTAAACTGCTCAGCTACTTCAGTGTTTTTAAAATATCTATACATTAAAATTATTGTTTAAAAAAGGCTGTACTGTTGAGTTTTCTTGAGTGCTTCTTTCTCAACAGACCAAAACGCCGAAGCGCTTTTTTCCAAGTATCAATATTCATTATTGTGCTTTACTTTGGTATTTTAAATGTATTTTTATTGTATTTTTTGTATTCTTTTTGACGTTCTTTAGTGCTTTTTGTAAGCCTAATCTGAATAAATGTTTTTTTTTAATTTTTTATCACTTTTAAGTGGCTCATAGGTGACAACTGTTGCCTTCAAAGGGCAATTGTTGCCTTCAAAAAAAAAATATATATATTTTTTTTTGAGAAAGCAGAGACAGAGAGCATTTATGATGTTATATATTTCCTTTATTTTATATTATTCACCCCCTACTTTATCAACAACGTTGCATGATCTACACAATCAAAGGCTTTGGATAGATCACAAAATATTCCAATGGCATCCTGCTTATTCTCCCAGGCGTCAAATATGTGTTTGATAAGTGCGACCCCAGCATCAGTGGTACTTTTATTTTTAGTAAAGCCAAATTGTTTTACAAAAATAATTTTCTCGTAAATTTGACTTAATGTTGGTAGGATCGAAATGGGTCTAAAATTTTATGGATCGCTTTTGTCACCTGCTTTAAATAATGGGATTAATTTACTGCACTTCATTAAATTTGGAAAAATACCTTCATCTACACAATTGTTAAATATGATTGCTAAGTGGGGTGCTATACTATCAATAATTGATTTAATGATATTTACTGATATACCCCACAAATCTTCAGTTTTCTTTATATTTAAATCTGTAATATGTAGGTCTGACGCTACTTTACCCCGGTAGACGCAATGACTTAAGTTTCACAGTAGTTGAGATAGATATGTATTCGAAATCCTTTGATTCTCGGACCAAATAGTGGCCCGGTCGTCGCCGAAGCCGATAGCAAAGATGCCCTATTCAAACAATTGAACTTTGCCTAAGTAACGTGTGGCGGATGCCATCACAAAATGTCATAAGTATACAGGACGGTCAGGATGCTCACCTGATAGTAAGTGATACGCCTAACCATGACAAAGCGGCATTGAAGGAGACCAACAACTGATAAACAGATATCATCCTCCATCATTGCCGCACTTTGGCTGCCACCCAAGATGACAGTTCTTAGGTCTCTTATACTCAGTAATTTCACTAGTATAGTGTCCTCATCCCGATACACAAAAGTGCATAACACTCCTGTTTCCTGTAGAGCCTGAAAAATGATATCGAGGTGTTTACATTTTTTTTATAAATTGAATAGTTTGCGCGATGGACACTTTCAAAGTTGAAAAAAGTGAGTCTCCCCCTCTAATTTCTACACTATGGGGTTGATAAAATCAAAAAAATAGATATGTTGTGGATGACCATGAAATCTAACAAAGTAATTTAGCTTGAACGATTTCTGGTGTGTAGTTTTTTTTATAAGTCATAAATGGTGAACCACAATTTTTTCATATTAAAGCTGTAGTAGGTGCCTAAGTAAATAAAAAATATTTTATATTACTTGCCGCTGCTAATTTTTAGGAGTCAATTGGATCATCAATTAATCTATACTAATATATAAAGCTGAAGAGTTTGTTTGTTTGTTTGAACGCGCTAATCTCAGGAACTACTGGTTCGATTTGAAAAATTCTTTCAGTGTTAGATAGCTTATTTATCGAGGAAGGCTATAGGCTATATATCATCACGCTACGAGTAATAGAAGCGGAGCAGCAATGAAGAATGTTTCAAAATCGGGGGTATTTTTTCATACTTGGAGCTTCCGCTGAGTACGCTGCGTAAACGGTTAAAGTTACACAAAAGTCATGTATGAGAGTATTGTTCTGCTTTTTAATAGTCTACAAAAATGTCCGCGACAGCATATGTCTATCTTTTAAGGTTAGCTCACTATAACATATTTTTGCTAAAAAAAATTCTGAAATTGACCCCGAAACCTTCAAAGTTGGAGGGAGGAGAAATCGTATGTATAGTGATAAATGCAAGTACCGTGTTATCCCGAATTTAATGCGAGCGAAGCCGCGGGCAAAAGCTAGAAGATAATATAAGAGATAAGATGTAGCTTTTTGCCGATAAGATTGAACCTTTAATTATTTAAGATTTCATAGTAATAATATTTCAAAATTTTTAAACGCTGTTTATCGAAACAACATCCAAAGAAAATAATATGTTCATTTTCATTTGCGAATATAGATTCTAAATAATAGGCATATAGGGTATTAGGTTTGTTTTGTATGGCATAAAAGAAACAAAAATAAGATGATGGAATAAAATTTATTTCAAAAAAATTTTGTTGTTTCCTGGTGTATGCTTGAGTCTGCTATGGCCGCTGTCTTATTTACACCAACAGACAGGTTGTTAAGCTAAAAAAATAATAATCAATAAATTAAAAATATTCAGACTAAATTATATATAAATTATAATAAATAACGGCTTATAAAACCGAATGAACAAATAAACCCTGTTTTGGCATTGTTTGTACTTTGCCTAATAGTTAGCATTGTACAAGTAACTTACACTAGAATTAGTATTCGGAGCTAAGCCCATATTAATTATATGTAACTTAAAAATAAAGAAGGAAACTATAAGTAGGTCTGTTTATAACAACAATATATGTAGAAACTGAGAACTTGTAAGACCGCTTGTTTTCTAAAAAAAATAATATAACAAATTTGAAAAAAATCTACCAAAATTCCGTATTTTTTATGTTAACGTTTGTTTAGAGTGATCGGGACGTTCTGTTCGCTCACCTTGGTAAGTGACATAATTCATTTATTCACTTCAATTTGTAAGTCGTATACAACTTACAAGTCATACATTATAAGAAGCAGTTGTTATTGCTAGTTCCAAATTTACCTTTCCAAGGTGTAAGTGATGATATTAAGTACGTAGTTTAATTTCATTTCACGCTTGACCATGACAGAGCAGTAATGAAGAAAAACAGTCAACTGTAGAAAGTGATTATGCTCCGTCAATGCACTGCGCCTGTCACCGGAGACGACGGATGTTAGGTCTCTTATACCCGGTAATTTCACTAGCTACAGTGCCCTCATCCCGAAACACATAAGCCTCAGACGACTCAGTACCGAGTCTACCACCTAGTGGACGAAATCTGGCACTGTGGTGGTCCCAACCTAGACGACTCAGTACCGAGTCTACCACCTAGTGGACAATATCTGGCACTGCGGTGGTACCTACCTAGACGACTCAGTACCGAGTCTACCACCTAGTGGACGATGTCTAGCACTGCGGTGGTACCTAACTAGACGACTCAGTTGCGAATTAATTAAAACTAACTGTAAGAGGGTTTCCACTCAGTGTTATGTGTACAGATAGATAAATCCTTGACAACCCATACTAATATTATAACATTTATAACTATGAAAGTGTATCTGTTTGTCCGTTTGTTACAGTAAAACGGAAAGACGTGATTTTAGTTGAAGGGATGGCGAGTGACATAGGCTTCCCTTTTGCCTAATTATAGCCCCCCCCCCCTTAATGGGGAGTGAAAGTGAAGGGGAGTGTTTGAAGCATTTCCTATTCTTTAAGGTAAAAATTAAAAATTGGTTTGCGGACTATTTGACACTAGCAAAAAAAATTGCATTTTTTTTTTCAGTACAAATAATAATGTGTTTTCGTAACGAGGGAATGGGAACCGTATTACCAGAATATAACGCGAGTGAAGACGCTGGCAAAAGCTAGTGGCTTTATATTCCTCACTCTTAGATTCCTAAGGAGGACCGGGAAAAATGGGGAAGGCCTATGTCTAGCAGTGGACATAAGCCATAATTTATATCATTTTAAGGCACTTCAATCAAACAAATTGACATATATTATATAATGAAAAATTTTAAATTGTTTAATAATAATAATACGGTGGCAAGTCACCGTCTGCCTTAATTTTCAAGATTGAGACATTTGATTTGGCAGGCGCCCCGCTGTCTCAATCAATAGCCCAGAAACTAGTCCAGCAATTACCCTATCCATAGCCCTAATTTATTTTTTTCTTTCCATATTTGCAATAGTCCTTGCACCAAGCGGGTGCTCGCTCTGTGTGTACTTCCATAGTGCAGGCAGAGCGAGCGGCCGCTCGGTGTACACATCACAACTCATTATTCTGTCTCACAAAGCCTCTACGTGTTGGACCAATGTCCCCACGCAAGCTTCAAAGGACCGGTCTATGAACCGTGAACTCCTAACAGAGACTACAAATAATAATAATAATAATAAATTATTTATTTGCGTTGTTTAATTTGTTGGTAAATTAAATCAACGAAGAAGAGTATAGGTGTTTATTTTATGTATTTGTTGGTGTGTGTGCGAGTGTGTACGTGTGTGTTTGTGTATAGGGTGGATAAGTGGGAGATTACTTACAATTATTAGCATTCACTTGGATCCACACAACGTCTTTCTTTCAGACTGTATTTCATATTGTCACGACAACGGCATCCCCTTTGTATGACGCACGTTTGGCAGACTTGTAATGGTCTTCCGCACACCTGGTTGCAGAATGACGACTTGCAGCCGCCAACCACGGCGTTCAACTGACTACATCTTTTTTCATCTTCTTCGTCACCTGTAACGAATTGATAATTTTGCTCTGTTAAGTAGGCGATCTTGTTATGTTTGTTTGCGTTAATATATAACACGTATGCCGCAGAACGGATGGCCGTTGGAGCAGACGAGTTCTGGAGTGGAGACCGCGTTTTGGCAAGCGTATAGCGTAGGACGCCCGGGCCGAAGGACCGACGATTTGCGGGTGGTCGCTGGATGAGGAAAGCGGAGGACCGGGATATCTAGCGCAAAATGGGGGAGACCTATGTCCAGCAGTGGACTGCGATAGGCTGAATAGATAGATGTACTCGTAGATATATCACGTGTTGGTGGCTCATTGATGTAAACTGGTGCCTTCTGATCCGGAGGGTGCAGGTTCGTCCCGCCACGTACCAATGTATTTTCGATTTGCAAAAATATATGTACGTTTAGCTGACGCTCTTAAGGTAAAGGAATATATAATAGAAGAATAGGATAGATATATAGATAAATAATAGGATAGGAATAATCGTGTCTATCGTGAGCAAACCTGCGCACACCATTTTTGAGAATATTTTAATTTTTATAATAAAAATAATAATAAAACAACCTTTCAATTTAACAGTTAGCTTAGTTTTAATATTAAATAATGTAATTGTAGCTTTTTCTTTTTAAGTTATTTTCAAAATCCCGTAAATACAAACCCTAATGGCTCTTGTCCGGGATTTAATAAAAAAAAGTTGATACAATCTTTTATATGGTTAAAAAAAATATGAAAAGATTTAGAGGTTGTGTTTGGAATCGGTAAATCCGGATTTGGACCGGCACCCTCGATATTTTAAGGCAACAGTCCACAATTATGAGCTCATAAAAACATTTTGTTTTTACAAAAATAAAAAGTTAATAACTTACATCGGACGTCTGCCACGTAGATAGCGGCTACCAACAACAGCACACAAGCGGTAATGCGGAACATTTTGGTAATTTCAACTGAGAAATGTGAAGAATGAACCGAGTATCGAGCTTATATACCAATTGCTGTGAAATTTTTAATTATCTTAACCACGCGTTTAACAATAAACTGAAATAAGTAAAAAATATCCAAATTTTGTCTTTTCATCACAAAACCAATATGACGCTGTGAATAGATACAGCGTATCTCATAGTCCACTGCTGGTCATAGGACCCCCCTCCTCTTCCTATTCTGCGCCAGATTCTTCAAATCGATTCATATTGACGACCCATTTGGTGTAGCGGTTGAGACGTCGGCTGCAACACCAAGGGTTCCGGGTTCGATTCCCGGGCAGTACAAACATTTGTGTGCATGAACATGTCCGTTTGTAATGGTCTGGGTGTTTTCTATGTATAATATGTATGTATTTACAAAAAAGCCATTTTTTTATTAAGAATTTAGGATTAAGAATGACGTCACACTGTTAATCATGAATTGTCATCAAAACTGAACTTGCACACTAAATTTCAGCTCAAACGGTTGAGGGCAAGTGCCTTAAAATTGAGTTGTAAGTTGTATGTGTGTTCCACCCGACAAACATACATTGCAAATTAAATAAAACTTTTAAAAAGAGTTATTTAACTTATTTTTGCATGGCTGATTTTAGTTATACT
Source organism: Leucinodes orbonalis (assembly GCA_019425675.1). NCBI lineage: Eukaryota > Metazoa > Arthropoda > Insecta > Lepidoptera > Crambidae > Leucinodes > Leucinodes orbonalis. The sequence goes on from PQWD01005568.1 coordinate 30,347, forward strand.
TTATTTAATATGATTGTAATTAAATATTTTTACTAATAATAACAATATTTATTCATTATAATTACTTTGTTGACGACCAATGTGGTGTCGTTGGGACGTCGGCTCTTACACTAAGGGCTCGAATTCTGGCCAGTGCAAACTGCAAACATTTATGTGTATGGATCTGGTTATTATGATTTAATCCGTTAGAAAACTAAAGTGACCGACATAGCCCGCCGGTTCAGCAGGCTGAAGTGGCAGTGGGCTGGTTACGTATGTCGCAGAACCGATGGCCGTTGGAGCAGATGAGGTCTGGAGTGGAGACCGCGACGCGGCAAGCGTAGCATAGGACGCCCTACCCGATGGACCGACGACTTGCGAAAGGTCGCTGGTGGAAGCTGGATGAGAAAAGCGGAGGACCGGGATGTCTGGCGCAAAATGGGGGAGACCTATGTCCAGCAGTGGACTGCGATAGGTTGTGAAGATCTGGTTATTTTGTATTTACCTATAATATGTAGGTCTGACGCTACTTTACCCCGGTAGGCGAAATGAAATAGATATGTATTCGAAATCCTTTGATTCTCGGGCCAAATAGTGGCCCGGTCGTCGCCGAAGCCGATAGCAAAGAGGCCCTATTCAAACAATTGAACTTTGCCCAAGTAACGTGTGGCGGATGCCATCACAAAATGTCATAAGTATACAGGACGGTCAAGACGCTCACCTGATAGTAAGTGATACGCCTAACCATGACAAAGCGGCATTGGGGAGACCAACAACTGATAAACAGATATCATCCTCCATCATTGCCGCACTTTGGCTGCGACCCAAGATGACAGATTTTAGGTCTCTTATACTCAGTAATTTCACTAGTATAGTGTCCTCATCCCGATACACAAAAGTGCATAACACTCCTGTTTCTAAGGCTGAGAGCCTTCTGCGCTCGCCACTTGCCCGGTGAAGCTGTAAAGGCCATCTGCGGCCAACAGCAGTAGTCAGTTCGAAAAAAAAAAAACTCCTGTTTCCTGTAGAGCGTGAAAAATGATATCGGTGTTTAAATTTTTTTTTTATAAATTGAATAGTTTGCGCAATTGACACTTTCAAAGTTGAAAAAAGTGTGTCTCCCCCTCTAATTTCTACACTATGGGGTTGATAAAATCAAAAAAATAGATATGTTGTGGATGACCATGAAATCTAACAAAGTGATTTAGTTTGAACGATTTCTGGTGTGTAGTTTTTTTTTATAAGTCATAAATGGTGAACCAAAATTTTTTCATATTAAAGCTATAGTAGGTGCCTAAGTAAATAAAAAATATTTTATATTACTTGCTGCTGCGGATGCTGCCAATTTTTAGGAGTCAATTGGATCATCAATTAATAGATAATATAAGAGAAAAGATGTAGCTTTTTGCCAACAAGATTGAACCTTTAATTATTTAAGATTTCATAGTAGTAATATTTAAAAAAATTTAAACGCTGTTTATCGAAACAACATCCCAAGAAAATATTATGTATATATAGTCGGAGCAAATTCGAGTTTGCTCCGACTTACCGGAATGTACCTGTCGCAGTGACTGATAGCCTAGAGCTTCTTGGTGTTCATCTCACTGCCAATCTCAACTTCGGCCAATATATCGAGTCCAAAGCAAAGACTGCAGCAAAAAAGCTTGGGATCCTTTCCAAGGTTAGGCGGTATTTCACCCCAGGACAGCTTCTAGCATATCAAGCCCAAGTCCGGTCTTGTATGGAATACTGCTGCCACCTATGGGATGGATCAGCCAAATACCAACTGGCTGCTTTGGACTCGATTGAGCGGCGTGCTGAGCGGCTCATTGGCGACCCTACTCTGACTGACGCTAAGCTGCAAAGCCTCGAGCATCGTCGTAGAGTTGCACGGCTGTCGGTTTTTTACAGGCTACGTTTCGGTGAGTGTGCGATGGAATTACACGCGTTAATTCCACCAGCCCCTTTTCACCATCGGGATACAAGACGGAGGCGAGCGTTCCATCCTTACGTGGTAGACATTCCACACATCCGCACAGCCCGCTTTGGTGCCTCGTTCCTAATGCGCACCGCAAAGGAATGGAATTCTTTGCCTCCTTATGTGTTCCCCGATCATTACAACCTGGCCGTCTTCAAGGCAAGAGTGAATAGGCTGTTTCTAGGCAGGCATGATCCATCTTCGGCCACATCATCACTTACCATCAGGTGAGATGGCGGTCAAATGTCTGCCTATAAAGGATAAAGAAAAAATATATATATGTTGATTTTCATTTGCGAATATAGATTCTAAATAATAGGCATATAGGGTATTAGGTTTGTTTTGTATGGCATTAAAAAAACAAAAATAAGATGATGGAATAAAATTTATTTCAAAAAAAATTTGTTGTTTCCTGGTGTATGCTTGAGTCTGCTATGGCCGCTGTCTTATTTACACCAACAGACAGGTTGTTAAGCTAAAAATATATTAATTAATAAATAAAAAATATTCAGACCAAATTATATATAAATTATAATAAATAACGGCTTATAAAACCGAATGAACAAATAAACCCTGTTTTGGCATTGTTTGTACTTTACCTAATAGTTAGCATTGTACAAGTAACATTACACTAGAATTAGTATTCGGAGCTAAGCCCATATTAATTATATGTAACCTAAAAATAAAGAAGGAAACTATAAGTAGGTCTGTTTATAACAACAATATATGTAGAAACTGAGAACATGTATGACCGCTTGTTTTCTAAAAAAAAAAACAAATTTGAAAAAAAATCTACTAAAATTATGTATTTTTTATGTTAACGTTTGTTTAGAGTGATCGGGACGTTCTGTTCGCTCACCTTGATAAGTGACATAATTCATTTATTCACTTCAATTTGTAAGTCGTATACAACTTACAAGTCATGCATAATAATTAGCAGTTGTTATTGCTAGTTCCAAATTTACCTTTCCAAGGCGTAAGTGATGTTATTAAGTACGTAGTTTAATTTTATTTCACATCACACACATTTGACACGCTTGACCATGACAGAGTAGTAATGAAGAAAAACAGTCAACTGTAGAAAGTGATTATGCTCCGTCAATGCAGCACTGCTCCTGTCACCGGAGACGACGGATGTTAGATCTCTTATACCCGGTAATTTCACTAGCTATAGTGCCCTCATCCCGAAACACATAAGCCTCAGACGACTCAGTACCGAGTGAACCACCTAGTGGACGATATCTGGCACTGCGGTGGTACCTACTTAGACGACTCAGTACCGATTCTACCACCTAGTGGACGGTATCTGGCACTGCGNGGACAAATGATCCCCATAATTATATCAATGGTAGGTTTGGTGATGGTATTTTACATGCCTACAGCGGATTATACCTCGTTTTAAAGAAAACGATTATGCTGACAGTGTTGTTGAGCAAAATTAAAGGTTTTATATGTAAGTGGTGCTCAAACAATCCATTCCAGGCTGACGTATCTATCACCATTGCTCCATTCGATCCGGGTATTTATCACGAATAAAACTTTTTGATGCATTTCTAATTGCTATTCAGTAATGCGAAATTTCCTTTAACATTTAAGTTTTTAAGTATTATTTTAGTTGTTTGCAATAATTATATAAATGCTAATTACTAAATTTGTTTTGTTTTGTAATTTTAAGATTCATAGGTTTAATAAATTAATGTTAATAATATTTAGTTACATAATATTGTGAAAGTTTTACATATTATTTCTAAAGGTATTAAGTATTTTAGTTTGATTATTTTATTTTTATTGCTTATTGAAATAATGTCATTTCAATGGGGCGGCTGTATGGTAAATATGCAACCTCTTTTCTACGAGAACTTGTCAAATGTAAAAAGAATATTATTAATTGATTGTTTTATGTTTTTGCTCTTCTCTTTCACTATTGTAAATGGCAGACGTGTTTTCTTCTTTTAATATATTATTTTATTTTACCAAGAGTTGTTTCGCTGTATAAGTCGAGTATTCATTATCTCCACATATTTTCTAATATTTATTTTACTTAATATTTTATTAATCTCGTTGGTGCACGTCCTACACTATAATTATTTTCTTAATGGCATAAGAAAAGGTTTCACGTTTCCTCCTATACAATTAATTATACAATTGTGACATGTAGTGTTTTGGATGAAAAACAAAAACATTTTTTTTTTCCATGAATAGTGATCTTCTTTTCTTCTTTTTTCAACAATCTAAATTTTTGAGTTATTGCTGCTTAATTAGTTAGACGAACATTTACACAAAATTTGCCCGTAAACATGAAGTTTTAGCTAATACAAGGACACATGTGTTATTAAACCTTATTACAAAAACCATTATAAGTAACATAGTGTAAAAAACAAAAATATTAATCGCGTTCAATAATAGATATTTTTATTTACTCTTCCGACACGTGTAAAGAGGTGCTTTAGGGTCGAAATAAACAGCAGAGAACGTAGCAGCGCTCTCACATTTAATCATAAGTTTTTGCTATCGGTCCATCGGCCGGAGGGCTTCCTACGCTACGTTTGCCGAGACGCGGTCTCCACTCCAGAACTCGTCTGCTCCAACGGCCATCGGTTCTGCGACATACGTGACCAGCCCACTGCCACTTTAACTTGATAATCCGGCGGGCTATGTCGGCAACTTTAGTTCTCTTACGGGTTTTTTTTTATGTTATAAGTGTACAGGACGGTCTGGACGCTCACCTTGGTAAGTGATACGCCAGACCATGACAGAGCGGCATTGAAGGATACCAAACAACTGATAGACAGTTATTATCCTCCATCAATGCCGCACTGCGCCCGTTACCCGAGACAACAGATGTTATTTCTCATATACCCGATAATTTCACTTCTTTCTTTCAGCTACAGTGCCCTCATCCCGAAACACAAAAGTGCATAACACTCCTGTTTCACGGGACGATATCTGGCACTGCGGTGGTACCTACCTATACGACTCAGTATCGAGTCTACCACCTATTAAAAATCATTTCTGAAAAGCGTACAGGTAACGGGAAAATGCTGATTTGTAGTTAGGTTTAACGTGCCCTCCGATCAGAGCCGATTATAACTTGTCGCCGTCCCTGTGGAGCGGCATTTTCTTCAGTACCCACTGGGTACTGAAGATCCATTTAATCCCGCCTTAGAAGCGTCGGTGGCTCAATGGTGTGGACTGTTGCCCTCTTACCGAGATGGCTGAGGTTCAAATCCCACCAGATACCAATATGTTTTCGAATTTTCGAAATCATAGGTACGTTTTCCGACGCTTTTACGGTGAAGGAAAACACCGTGAGGAAATCTGCGCACGCCTGCGAAGACATTCAAAGGTTGTGCGTGAAGTCGTCCAATCCGTACTGGGCCCGCGTGGACGACTAAGGCCTAAACACCCTTACAGGTAGGCTCGTGCCCCTAGGTGGGGACGTTCAATGAGCTGATGATTATAAACCTAAAAAAAATTTCATTCATTTTTCCAAATTTAGCCGTCTTAAAAAAATGCCCTCTTGAACACTAGCACCAATTGCCCCTCGTGTAAATCCGCCACTGCCTCCGAATGAAGCATCTTTCTCCTCAATCAGTTAGATAATTTGGACTGCAACCTAACCACACAGTGGCGTGCACAGAGATTATTAGTAGGGTATGCAAAGTTAGTAAAACTAAGCGCAAAAACAAATAATTTTCATTTTTGTCGAATTGAGTGCTGTTGATGACAGCGGATCGCCTATGATTTCAAATATGTAGAGGAAATGAGCGATTAGGTGGGATTCATTTTGTATGTTGGCGATTTTCCTGGTTGTATGGACGCACAGGGCATGCACTGCTTATTTGCATATATGGAGTTCACGCCACTGTAACCACAGATGTAAGAATATAAAACTTACATCTGTGATCCTAATAAAAGTGGGGAAATTCGCACAGTGCCTTTTTCTCGTGGTTGATCCCACGACATGAAGCCCGACGTTGTGACTGAAGACAGAAGCAATTTACATATTTTTGTATGATGATATAACTAACAACCTATTCGTAATTCCTAATTTATTCAAATGAAGGTAATTAATTTATTTTTCTTATTGATACAGACACGCCAGCAACATATAATTATAGATTACAATAGAGCACCTAATTAAAGTGGCGCGTATAAAAACATATTTTAAAAGGCAAATACGATGTTCATTTGTTATGTGAATTACATAAAACGGGGGCTTGTCCTCTTACTTAACATTTTAAACCAGTTGTTCTATTTCTATTGAACTTCAACAAAGGAAGACCTCTTAAATAATTTATTAAACTAGAAACTTAACAAACGTACAATATAAAAACACTATAACACTAACATCAAACTAAAAACCTTAAAAAAATATATTTTATTACTAAATCATCATCATCATCATCAGCTCATTAAACGTCCCCACCGAGGGGCACGAGCCTACACGTATAGGGTGATTAGGCCTTAGTCGTCCACGCGGGCCCAGTGCGGATTGGACGGCTTCACATAAAGGTTTCCTCACGATGTTTTTTTTTCACCGTAAGAGCGTCGGATAACGTACATATATTTTTCGAAATTCGAAAATACCATTGGTACGTACCGGGATTTGGACCTCAGCTCTCCCGGTAGGAAGGCGACAGTCCACACCATTGAGCCACCGACGCTCCTTTTATTAAAGAAAATGATTAAAAGATTTCCCTTTAGGTAAATTCCGAAGATACTGGCAGCGTATATAAATATACCCTATTTCTATTTGAGCAAGAAGACTCACATTAAACATAGAAAATATATATTAGCAAACTATAGTAGAGACGACCCTTTTTGGTGTTGCAGATGAGAGGTCGACTGCAATACCAAGGGTTCCAGGTTCGATCCCCGGGCAGTACAAACATTTGTGTGAATGAACATGTATGTGTAATAGTCTGGGTGTTTTCTATGTACAATATGTATGTATTTAAAAAAATATATAAGTATGTTTATCCGTTGTTTAGTACCCATAATACAGGCTTAACGCTTAACTTGGGGCTAGATGGCGCTGTGTGAATGTCAGTGGATATTTATTTATTTATAGAATATTGTCCAGAAGCAGAATCGAACACAATTCCTTGTAGTGTTGCCTGGTGTCCGGATTTGTACGGGACGTCCTGATATTCAGGGGTCTGAGGATGCGTGCGATCGGGACGCTAAATGTCCCGATTAAATAAAGAATAAAATCAGATGTTTAATTAAAAATATATATTTACTCTACATAATCATACTAATTACATCACTCTCAAATCCAAAATGGCACGTCATCGGCGTCACATCACATTTTTAGGGCTCCGTAGCCAAATGGCAAATAACGGAACCCTTATAGAAATGTCTGTCCGTCCGTCCGTATGTCACACCCTTTTTTCTTCGAAACTATTAGCACTACACTGTTCAAACTTTGTAAGTACTGTCTTAGAAACTTAAAAAGAATTATTTTTTTGTGAAATTTCTAGTATTAATTCCTGAAAAATGTTTAAAAATAGTATGTGCCATTGTTCTGTTCATATTTGTTTTGTATATAGAAACCGAATTTGAGAAAAAATGTGTAAAATAATACTTGTAAGCAGTAAGTTTAAGTACTTTAAGTAGTGCATGTCAAAATGGTGGCGTCACGAGTGTCGATATATAATCCAATTAATATAAATTTAATCTTTAATGTATGTATATACGTATTCAAAGGTAGATTACAAACTTCATCCATATATTATTATTTATTACTAATTTACCGATAAAATTCTAGTACTGGTAATAATTTTAACCGTATGTAATTATTTTTTTTAGAGCGTCGGTGACTCATTGGTGGGGTCTGTTACCTTCCAATCTAGAGGGTACAAGTTGAAACTGCAAAACCAAAATGTATGAATATTTTTTAAGGTTCGTGTAAGATACATAAAGTGGTTCACATAATACATATACTTACAAAGTTTGAACAGTGCTTATATTTTCGGAGCAAAAACGATGTCACATACGAACGGACAGACAGACGGACTGACTGACAGACGAATAAGTAAGGGTTTAGTATTTTGCCATTTGGCTACGGAACCATGTAAGTGAAACAGCATCAGTGCACATCGAGCTGGAATAAATACGTTAATATCGCGCACAGGGAGGCTAAGTTTTGATATCCATTTCGTTTCTCTCTTCAACCTATCGCAGTCCACTGCTGGACATAGGTCTCCCCCATTTTGCGCCAGATATCCCGGTCCTCCGCTTTTCTCATCCAGCTTCCACCAGCGACCTTCTATTTTGTTTACAAAATTGTAGAACCTTATTCTGTTTTTAGTTATGATAGGCTGGATGGCCTCTTGAACAGGCTCAAGGTTGTTTAGTGTGCTATGTAGAGGGCTATGATAGGGGTTTCCCTACGCGATAAAATCCAAAACGAGGATATCCTTAGAAGTAGTAGGGCGACCGACGTAGCCTAAAGGATAAGCAAGTTGAAGTGGCAGTGGGTAAGGCACATGGTGCATAGAACCGATGGCTGATGGCAAACACAGACATCCGAAAACAATAGACTGGACAAAGCCGCCAAG